>JAVTVY010008413.1:0-45864 GCA_036873755.1 Hanleya hanleyi
AATTATAAATATAACTATAATTCTTCTTTTTTTCAAAACTTAATAAGCAAAGAACTGAACTGAAATGTACTTCACCTTATAATTGCAGTCAAATTTAATGGGTCATATAGCATGGCTTTCACAAAGAAATATCCATATCTCTGTCTCACTATCACTTTCAGATCTACCCAGGTTCATCAAGGCAGTGTATTGTTATGAGTGTGTGAATTGTCAGCTTGGAAACCCCAGGCTTAGGGACCTCATATGAAGATTGGCATGCACCCCTGGAGGAAATCCCCTGAGGGTGAGATATTTTTATCACAAAACTGCTTGTATATACTTCCTGTTCATGTCAAAACAGGGGGATTTAACTGGCTGGGGGATGATAGTTCTAAATAAATTATCTTGTTGTTTTGAACTGTTTATTGATTTATAAAATTTATTGATTTTTGTTCCTTCCACAAGATTAGAGAATATTTCCATACTAAATTGTTGACAAAATGGTAAAGAAATATGTTTTAAAATATATTGATAATAAAATGTTAGCATAACCTATTTTTAGCTGTAATCAGAAAAAGTATAATCATGCTATGATTAGACTTTCAATCATTATAACAGGCTATATTTTCCTTGTTTATTGATTGTATATTTCATATATCAAAGCTAAGGATCTTCACATACTTCAATTGTACAGTCCTACCCACATCTTGAGAAATGAGAACATTTCATTTCAAATTTTTTTTAATACAATTTATAGTTAATAAGCATTTATTTGTCATTTGAAAACCTGTATGAAGATTTAGTTGAACCAGAAATTAACAAAGAAACATTATAAAAATTCACATGATTGTTTCACTTCAATTCTAATGGCTTCTTACATTGTATATACTTTAATATTCCAGAATACAGCTGCTACAAGGAACTCGGCTCACTTCAAGCAGCCACTCGACTGACCGGAACTTTAATTTGCACACCTAGGTATGGTTGATGTGTGGTTGATATCTTCATAGTGTATATTGGTTAGAACGTCACACAAACTGTTTATCTCCCTTGTTGTATATTATGGAGTACTAAAGAAAGGATAATAGACATCTTTACCAATCTATTGTAAATCGTACGGATGTGTTTCATTCTTTACCCTTTATGGTAGTCAACCTATTCAATCATCCTGAGTGTATTAAAAAAAAAGAAGAACTGGATTGCATGTCATACGGAACCATATATACAACTGATCAGGTTTTAATTATATGCATGTATTTCTCGCAACAGGTCAAGAAGTCCACAATTCAGACTAGTGGGTTTCAGCAAAGGTTGGATTATATCCAAGTGGACCTCAGGGCAACTAAAGCAAACTATCCTTCGAAAGATCTGCTGCTTCAAGTTCAAGTTGGATAAGACGACTGTCACCCTTGAATAATAATAATACTAATACTGCAATAAATTCTCATACCAAAGACTGCATGTAAATACATACATAGTACTATGTTGTATGTTGTCTCAAGGATTTGTGCTAGCGGTTATATAAGCTACACGTTTCTTGTTAAGAACCACCAGGTTTATTGTAAATATTTTATGATGTACTGTTTTGTCCCACTCCCCGTGCTTTCTCTAAATAAAACGTTCTGTGCTCAAATATATATTTGTGTCTTCTTTTCTGGGAAAGTAAATATCTCGTGGCTATATATACATACCTTTCATTACACGAATTTGCTATGATATTAATAAGGTACTTCAAGAGCACTTCAGAAGTGCATATGAAAGGTATCCTTCTGTAGGAGTGTCGATGAAGTGCCTTGCCATATAAGGACATTGAATTGCCTCATATATTCTAATTAGGGACTTCAAGAGCACTTCAGAAGTGCCTTTGAAGGTTACCCTTCTGTGGAAGGGTGGATGAAGTGCCTTTGCAGTACCTTATTAACATATTTGAGGCACACTTCAAAAGTACTTCCAAGTGACTTCATTGTGACTTATATGGCATTGCCACAAAACAATACCCACACTGCAAGCACACTTCTGACTCTGAGCGTAGCACTTCAAGGTTAAAATATGGCCACACTTTAAAGTTACTTTAAAGTTACTTCAAAGACACTTCTGGACAGTAAGGGATTCTATCCATGCATGAGTATACTGGAAACACCCAGCATAGTGGGTGCCCAAGTTCAGAAAACAGTATTGAAGAGGACTAGACAGATGGTGATCCTGAATTTGGTGAGAAAATATACCCAGTATATATATATACATATATATTCCTGAAATGTGTAAGTAGTGACATATGCAGATATTCAAGAAATGCTGTCTGTGTCAGTGATCTCATTGATGAAGAACTAAACAAGATTTTCCAAATGATTACTAAGGTTGAGGGTCATTGACCACCAGCCGAGGCTGTGAGGTCCATGTTAGTTTGAGCTGTCCGTACTTTAGGCCTATAGGACTGACACTTTGTCCTCTGGTGAGTGGACTGTTGCTGTATCAGACGGACACAAAACAAGCAAATATTAATACTTTGTCTTAAATATACATGAAGTGAAAGGAGACAGACAATTGGACCAGCGATATTTGAGACATGAGTTAAGTTCCCATGTGCTTGCTTGATACAGTTTAATCCAAGAAATCGTCCAGTTTCACCACAGTATAATGTATTATTCCATGCTACTAGACCTAATTGGAACATTCCTACAAAATGTGCAAAATCTTTGTTAAGTTTTAATCATCATCAATCACACTAAAGATGGACTGTAACATTTGCCTAAAATCATCCATGTCAATTCCATGGGGTGATTGTGCGAAATATCCAGTCTACAGCTCTCCTTGTTTTTGAGATATTGCATTCACAATGCTATTGACATTTTGACCTCTGAAAATAGGTCATGGTCAGTCTGGAGTGAATTTGACCTGGAAGATCTTCATTGTGACAAAGATTAGGGTTCTGGGTCAAGTTGTCCCTTAAATGTTGTGTTCACAGGCAAATAAGGCCACTATTCACATATTGACCTCTGTGATCTTTGAAAATATGTGAAGATCATTCCCGAGTGATTTAATTGACCTAGAGGCTCCCATAAGACAGCAATGTGCAAAATTTCAAGATTCTAGCTCTATTTGCACCTTAGATATTGTGTTCACAAGGGACTGGTATTGACATTTTGAATTTTGTAACTTTGAAAGTAGGTCAAGGTCAGTCCTTAGTGAACTTGACCTGGACGATCCCTCTAGCCCTCTTTGTTCTTGAAATATTGTGTTCACAACAATTGGAGACTCAGACCGAAGGACGGGCGGACAGACAGATGAACAGTATTTTCATAGTCCCCTCCCACTTATGTGGCAGGGGACAAAAATATAAATATATTGCCAGAGCTCTGCTCTCAATTAAAATTGTACTGATTACCTCCATAACTTGATCCATCTCCACAGACAGCATTCAATGACAGGTTTGTTTGTATGTATGCAGGACTCACAACACACACATGAATATTCTTGTCACACATCTCTGCCCGCAAACAGTCAAAAAAAGCTTGAAGGGCATGCTTGGAGGCAGAATCTGAGAAATATATAAAATATATACTAATTGAACCAATAAGTATTTAAATAAGAGAGCACTTGGGAGAGAATATTTATTCAAATTTGAGAGCTCCACCAGAAACATATTCAAATAAAACTAAAGAATTTGAATAGTTTATACAACAACATTTAAGGGCTTGGTTAACTGAGTGTTCTTGTTGTTACAGTGTATTTAGGAAAATGCTGAAGGATAATGTTCCTGGACTTGTGTAAATGTTAAATACTAGTACTGATAGTGCAAGCATGAAACAAGATAATAAAGTGAAAATCTTACATTCTATGTCATTTTTGGTCAGTGCGAATTATACACAATATGGAATAAGCTTCAGCAAAATACCGAAATAGAAAGGTTAATACCATACAATATTTACATAGGTGATTAATTTTAGAATCATACAGTTGCCAATGGATTTTAAAGAATTTTCCAAATTTATCTCTGTTAATTGTACATAAAAGATAAATTTGAAAAAAACTGTTTAAAATTCATTGTCAAGTATATGGTTAGAAATTAATCGCCTATTATCAATGTTTGTATGGTAACCTTTCTATTTCTGTATTTTGCAGTAGTTTATATATATATATAAATCTTTATTTATTGAGGGTAACTCAATCAGTTATAAACTGTTCTTCCAAGAGGCCCTCCAAAACAAAAGTGTACAAAATATCAAATGTCATAGTTAATACTGTACAACAACGTGGTCAAATAAATATTTAAACATCTCAGGAGAATAATCACACAATCGCAAGCTAGACTACATGTATGTACGATAACGTTAAGAATAATATTATAGTTACACAAAATCCTGGCATATTTTATACCCCTTGTACTAACTTATTTTTACACTGGTACATTTTTGTCAGACTGGACTTATTCCATATTATGTATAATTTACACTAACCAAAAGTGACACAGCTTTATGGTACATGCTTTTCACTTTATTGTGCGTCATGCTCGCACCCTCAGTATGTAACATTTACTCAATTCCAGCAATTAATTGCACTGCACCTGAAATTCCCATATCTTCACACATACATGTATGCTTTCCAGCATTTTCCAAAATACACTGTAACAAAAACAAACACTCGGTTCTCTAAGGCTAAAAGCTAGTTATACCAGATACTAGAAACTCAAAGTTTCTCCACCTGAATACAATTTAATGCACATCAAGCTTTCAACCCTCTTGCCAGGGTCCAAGTGAACATATATTAATTTGAAATTTATATTATACAGATCTCTGTCAACTATATTGATAACTTTAAAATCTAATTAAATTAGTATTATTTTTTAAATTATTTTATGTTTACTTGATAATGACCCTGGCAAGAGGTTTGAAAACTTGTGCATTAAATTGCTAATACGTGGAGAAGCTCTAGTGTATAATATAAGATCCCACATGTCTAAAACAGTATAGTGTTTTAATAAGCGTATACATGTATATCAAGTGGAAAGTATAATTCTTGAAGACCCGTTTTGCAAATTGGTTTCCTAAATTATTTCCATGGATACAAATTGGTTGTGGGGGCTATACTCCATACCAGGTGGTAATTTCTATATTATAAGCCAGTTGCAAACATTGGAACACAGAGAGAAATGATTGGTCTTCATTGGGACAAGCCACAGGGGTATTACCTATCATATCTATGGGCAGACATAGCTCAGAGGGTAAAGAGCAACTCTACAGATTCGTTGGTTCCATTCCTGCTGACGGTAAAAATATTCTTTCAAAACTTATTTTCAGTTTCAAAATTGAATCAGTTGTGAGGATTAATCCAGTACTGGGCCAAAGGTCAACAAAGACATATGGGGGTAAATATCGTTTTTACTAATGCCACTCAATCCAATACTACAAACGAGATCTGATCATGATAGAAATCATCAGCGTGAACCCAGTCAAATCAAATCTTGATAGATGCATCTGGATGTTGAAAGTAGATCTAGTTGTCAAAAGCTGATCAATCTGAATGCATGCCGAGTACTTCCAACACCCATGCTACCAACCCTCCTGTTCGCCGACCCCCACCTAAACATTCTTCATCTACTGTATCTTCTCGACCTACTCTCCTATCCCCACGTACCACTCCTAGACCTACCAACCCTGCTCCTTCTACTAATACCTATGCTGACGCTGCAAGGTCTCCTCCATCAAATGATATGCGCTCATCATATCGTCAAAATTCGAACCCAAAATTCTGGCAATTTAGGCACGAAACTCAAAACAAATGGGAATGGCGCCTCCCGGCAGTTACCAAAAAGGTTCTGCTTTTCGGCTCATCGAATCTTTCACGCATTAATTCGGACCCCCATCCTGATGTGCAAGTAGAGTGCTATCCTGGCGCTAAGTTTCAACATTTTACAAAGATTTTGGACCGCTACAACGGGCCTTCCCAACCCGACAAAATTCTCTTGAATATTGGTGTAAATAACAAAGCAGAAGATCCTTCAAAAGCCAGAAGTAATATGAGCAATATGTTGAGCTGTTTGAGACGTAAATTTCTCAAGTCAAAATTGTATTTCATACAGCTCCAAGTTTCGGACACACTTCCAGCCAGTGAATGCTTTTGCATAAATCAGATAAATGAATTTGCCTCTTCAAAAAGACAACTCAAAATTATCCAAGGAATCGATCCTGGCAAATTCAAGGTTGGTAGGGACAACATCCACTGGACTGAAGATACGGCGAATTGCCTGTATTCACACTGGCTCAATACTATAGGTTTAAACTAAATTTGGGACAGGACACGTGCCACCCTACTCTTGGTCTAGGTACTAGTATAGTAAATCTGACTGGTGACCTTCAACTAACACAATCTGACATCTCTCTGCTCAGTCGGGGCCTTTCCTTTGTCCCGACACCTAGATCAACACCTACACCTGAGGACCACATAGATCAACACATAGAGAAGATGATGCAAACATCTAAGATCACTAATGAATTCAATCGTCGGGTGAGTCTAGCAGACCGCTTCAGATTTTCAGCTGGAGAAAGACCACCCTTTACCGAAAAATCTGGGTATGTACCACCAAACGTTGATCAAGAAATTCCAAAATCTGTTAAGGCCCTTTCAGAACGAATTAATGACCTAATTTCAAATGGGCGATTCGGAAACATTCCAAACTTATCCTTCAATGAACACCAATCTTTAACAAAACTTCGTAAAAACCACACAATCGTGTTAAAACCTGCAGATAAGGGCTCAGCTACAGTTATAATGTCAAGGGAAAACTATGTCAAAGAAGCCCAAAGGTTACTTGGCAACCCTAAACATTACAAAAAACTGGATGGAGAAATATGGCCCCAAGATCATCCAAGGCTGCTCAACATTGTGGCAGATCTAAATAGGAGGCAAATCATTTCAAACAAACAGTTTGAATACTTAGCACCCAAAAGAGACGCAAGATCGAGACAGTTCTATATCTTACCAAAGATTCATAAACCTATAGATAAGTGGGCAGATAACCTTACACCCCCTGGGCGCCCTATTGTGTCAGACTGTGGGTCAAATTCTTACCACATTTCGGAATACATTGACTACTACTTGAAGCCTATCGCTAACCGATATAGTAGTTATTTGAAAAACACTGAAGATTTCCTGTCAAAACTGTCCAGCATCCAAGCTCCTCCCAACACCTTACTTGTCACTATGGATATTGAATCCATGTACACTAATATTGACATTGATAAAGGTATTCAAGCTGTTAAAGATGCTTTCCAAAGATTTCTCGATCCCAATCGCCCAGACGAAGAACTTTTGGAATTATTAGAAATTAGTCTAAAAGGTAATGACTTCGAATTCAATGGGGAGTTCTATCAACAAATTAGTCAAGGGCGTAGACAAGGGGGGGCTTGGGGGGGCTGCAGCCCCCCCAAATATTGATGTCCGGCAACAAAAAAAAACAGAAAAAAGGGGAGGAGGAAAGAAAGAATGAAACAGAAAGTAATCATAGCAGAGAAGTAAATGTTTAGCTTGTCACATATCTTTATCAATTGTTGCATATTACAGGGGAAGTAAAATTATCATCAACAATGTTTACCAGAAGGGCTAGAATAATTGCAATCGGTCAGAGAATAACGCAACAGTTTGGCGATATCGGACTCAAAGACCCCGTGTGATTTTCTCCGAGAAACAAATAATGTGCTCCACTTCAATCACATATCGCCCATTTGGACGAAAAAGGTCAACACGTTGGCTGAAAAGATTTTTTCAGAACTTTTTCACCATAAACATTTTTTTTATTGAGATCCCAGTCATTTGTTCAGTATTTGTTTATTCACAAACGAGAGATACGAACTCTCGAATAATTTTCACGGAGAAACCCTCGAGATACAGGTAAAAAATCTAACCCAGACACAAAGTCACTATTTAACTGGTGTAAATATGATGAATATGGATAATTTTCGCTAGTGTTCCGAGAAAGGATCACTTAAGGTTACATTTTTGATAAGTTTGGCAACTTCAGAACGAACACAAAAACTCATGCGGTCAACCACGCATCAATGCACCGCACCTGCAATCTTGGCAAAATAGTATTGTCTAAGAAATAACTTGAATTATAGTGCAAACCCCGGATTGAATGATCATTTCACCTTGTATATCACTGTAGTGATCGCCACTGTTATAGGACATTTTCGCAAAAAAAAAGTTCAACTTTTACAATCTTTTACCGCTCAAATGCTCCCAGTGAGCGCCAATTTACCATCAATTTACAAAAAAAATCTACACTGCGAGGGGGGATACCCCCCTCTCAGACTCTCCCCCTGAGCCCCCCCAAACTTCACAACTTGTCTACGCCCTTGTAGTGGTTGTGCAATGGGTAAAAAGTTCAGTCCAAATTTTTGCCACCTTAAATCTATGGTCATTGGGAATAGTTGCAGTTTAAGAACAGATTAAACAGCCTCTCTTATACTTCACAGATATTTAGATGACATTTTTCTTTTTATAACATTCCGTAAGGAAGATTTCTTTGGTTTTTCTAAACTCTAATAATCAGAAGTAACCCAAATATCAAACTCGAAGTAGTTATGCATGACTCTTCTGTGGATTTTTTGGACCTAACAGTTTTTAAGGGACCTGGGTTTCAGAACACTGGATATTTAGATTACAAGGTCTTTTTTAAACCAACTGATACCCACGAACTACTACATGCCAAATCTTTTCACCCGACCCATATATTTAAGGGCATAATCAAATCTCAAATCATTCGATTCCATAGAAATTCAAGCGATATACAGTATTTTCACCACTCATGTGCGATCCTATTTCGGGCCTTGAAACCTAGAGGCTATTCCGCCCACGGCATATAAAATCTGAAACACTTCGCCAAATCACAAACTGCCAAATAAATGACGTTCGCGAGTCAGAACCGGTAAGGATAAAACATAAACGCCCTAATCATGGCAATGGTAAGACCTCCAAATGTCTAAAACCTCAGTGTAAACTGGACGAAGTAATTGCTACACAATCATCTTTCAAAAGCGAACAGACCAAAAATGAATACAAGCTTAAGGATCAACTAAACTGTGACACAGAGAATGTAATTTATTTAATTACGTACCGAAAATGCCTGAAACAGTATGTAGGCGAAACTAAGAATAAACTTCGATATCGTGCCAACAGACATAAATCAGACATCAGTCTAGATAATGAAGGCCCGGTCAATGACCATTTTAATCTACCGGAACATTCATTTCAGCACCATTTTCAAATTATGCCAATAGAAAGAATTCCTACATTTCCAACACAGGAAGAAACTGACAATCACCGCGCACTTCGTGAATCCTTTTGGATCAAAACACTTCAAACACGGCAACCCTTTGGTAGGAACATAGACCCAGGTAAAGTTGCTAACAAAGAGTTTATTCCCTTCGTTCTCCAATATAGCCGTAGGAATGTTGAAGCGGCCCGTATACTGAAGGAGGAATATGAAACACTCCAAACAAAACTCCGCTTGCCATTTAATCTGAGACCTATCATAGCGTACTAAAAAAATCGGAGTTTACGCGATTTATTGGTAAGGAGTAAACTTCATCCGATAACGTGATCATTATCACGTGAAATTCTACATGGCATAAGCTAATATATAGCGGCCCCATTTGAACCCTATACGAAACTTGTCTCTAGGAACATTTTTAAGATAAGAGATTTATAAATCCCTGTGCCCGTGCCTTCCACTTTTGAAAAATGTATATCAAGTGGAAAGTATAATTCTTGAAGACCCGTTTTGCAAATTGGTTTCCTAAATTATTTCCATGGATACAAATTGGTTGTGGGGGCTATACTCCATACCAGGTGGTAATTTCTATATTATAAGCCAGTTGCAAACATTGGAACACAGAGAGAAATGATTGGTCTTCATTGGGACAAGCCACAGGGGTATTACCTATCATATCTATGGGCAGACATAGCTCAGAGGGTAAAGAGCAACTCTACAGATTCGTTGGTTCCATTCCTGCTGACGGTAAAAATATTCTTTCAAAACTTATTTTCAGTTTCAAAATTGAATCAGTTGTGAGGATTAATCCAGTACTGGGCCAAAGGTCAACAAAGACATATGGGGGTAAATATCGTTTTTACTAATGCCACTCAATCCAATACTACAAACGAGATCTGATCATGATAGAAATCATCAGCGTGAACCCAGTCAAATCAAATCTTGATAGATGCATCTGGATGTTGAAAGTAGATCTAGTTGTCAAAAGCTGATCAATCTGAATGCATGCCGAGATTAAAGAATTTCCCTGTTTTTGTTTTTTTTTCTTTTCCCCACATCCATATTCAAATTGTCAATTTCCGAACGGTTGGGCCCCCAAGTCATCAATTAGATTTTCTCGCGTGTAGTTTGGTGAATGTTCACTGAAACTATAATTTATGAAACCAATAATTGATGATAGTTATAATATTTAACTACTGAATGACTTACTTAAAATAAATACTTTTAATGGACAGTTTTATTGAAATTAATTGATGGGGAGTGGTTGTTTTCTCAACTTTTTTTTTAAACTAGACCCAGTTAAACCAATGTTTTTTTATTAATCAATGATTCAAAATAGACAACTTTTGTAAATTTCATGTACACAGATCATAATCAAATATTTAAAATAAAACATCATTAGTAGGCCTAAATAATTCGAGGTGAACACTGGCTGTGAACTGTTACAGAAACAGATGTATCCCTTTGATAGTTGGAAACAATAATATTTTTATGTAGTTTGCATCTGTTCATCCAGTCTGAACTACAATGTAGTGCAAATTTCGAAATATGCTTATATGTATGTGTTTTGAATGAAAACTTGACATGCATAATTTTTTTTCTCCAACCGTAATCTTGCAAACTGGCCCAGGGGAAACATTTTTGCCAGGCCCATCCTCCATAGTGGAAAAATTCTGCAGTACCTTCGATAATACAGAAATAAAAAAATGCCTGGTCTTCATGTTAAATTATAATATGATATCTGCCTTCACCATGATTAAACTTACTATCAGTGGCCAGGGCAATCCCATCATTTAGCTGTTGGTGTGCTCTTGCTTCTATTGGTGGGTACCTTGGGGATTTTCATTTTAAAAAAATGTGGGTGGGTTGTCTCAGGTTTTAACTTTTCATAAAAAAAATGTGGGTGGGTGGCCTCAGGGTTTCTCATAAAAAAAATGTGGGTGGGTGGTCTCCAGCTTCGAGAAAAATTATAGGTTATTGGTGGGTCTATGAATCCTTTTTCTGCTGTTGTGGGTGTTACAAAAACTGAAAAATCAAATATGATGGTGGGTGGGTGCTAACAGAAGTGCCTTCCTGGGGGGGTACATATGTTTATCTGGAACAGCCCTAAGTAGCCATGAACCAAATGCCAATCAATGTCAAATTGAAAGGAAAGGATTGCTGTGATTGGCTTATTATGGGATTTCGAAGAATACCGGCAAACAGCTCGCACGACTTTTTCATTTCGCTGATATAGGCCTACAATGTACCATCTTGGTTTTAATCCTAGATTTGGATAACGCTTTATTGATAAAACATGGATACTGGTGCTGTAAGGGTGAGGAACTAAGGCAATCTAGCAGTCCAGAGCAAGATACTGCTGATGATTCAGTGCCTTTACTCTGTGAGTCTTAGCACCATTTACAGTCCTACTATCTGTGCTTCACTAATAAAGTGTTCTTCTGAAAGTACAAAATCAATTAAATGTTTCTCAGCTATGTATTTCTGGGATACAATCTAATACTTATCCCAAGGCAGGTATTTTTTTATATGGATTTTCTTTTCCTTCTGTGAGGTGCCCCTTTTGTAATATTTTGAAAATCGTTTTTTAAATGAACATTAGGCCATTGTTTAATGGAATTTACAGCGACCATTAACTTGGAATAAATGGTATTCGATGTAGCAATGTGCGCTATTATTTATTTGCCAAAATGTAAAGAAAAAGGGTTGAGCGCTGACAGCAGGCTGCAAAAGATTGGGTACAGGTGCTATGTGGGAAACAAATAATTTGATATGGCCTTGATATTGGTTATGACAGCAATTGGCAATATAGTGAATCAGAATGGTACATACATGCTGATCTGTATGGGATGGAGAGTTTTCCCTGAACACTGCTCACAGCCACAACTGTTCCTTCACCCTGTTTAATCATGCTGGGAAGCAGAGCTATATAAGAAAGAACCAATGGAAAAAAATCACAACATGCAACAAAGCACTTCTCAGAAAGTGGACTTAATACAATGAGAGTTGGTCATAACATCAATTCGCAATGGTTCCACTATGTTCAGATGGAGCATTCTCTACACATTGAACTCCACACAAATGAATTTCCATTAACCTGGCTGCATTCTGTTGGATTATTTCTTTTTGCTCAGTGGGTATGAGAAAATGTCTGCTCAAAGGGGAGATAATATACAATGGTTTTAACAGAGTCGTTTCCCCTTAACCACAAAGATTGTGAGAATAAGGTTGTCAGAAGAAGTTTCACCTTTTATTAAATCAACATGATCAATATACCTCATTTCATCAACAGCTGCCAATATTTAGTTTCTCTATATTCATATTACCATGAATAATTACTGAACATTCAGGAAATGTAATTCAACAATCTGATTAAATCCAGATCTGCAAAACCTGCTCCCCATCTTTACTTGTCAGTCGTGCAAATCTGGAAACACCACTCCCTTCTGAGTATTGACCAATCACAGGGTTTCTCCATGATTTAGGGACGTATGTTTGAAATTATCAAGGGCAGACCTCAACTGTGTGGGAAGACAGGTTTACCTCGAGATATTATGAACAGAGAAATGAGCCCTGGAATGTATCAATATACATGTACATGTATCTAAATTCTATTAATGTTAATTGAATATCACCATGATTTCTAGAGAATATAATATAAGTCTGATAAAACAAACTAAAATATATGAGAAGATGAGATTTACATATAGGCCTACTGGTACTGTTCACCTGTTGCCTCTTCATTGCACAATAAGACGGGCCAAACAATCGGCCAAAATTTTGTTTGAACACGGAAAACCATGGTTTCTGACCTTAAATCAGTGACATCTGAGATGGACAGCATTTTCTTTAAGATCCGCTTTCAATCAGATTGCATTATTCAAGTGCAGATATAAATAATTATTCACCTTTTGTTAAAGCAACATGGCCAAAATAGTTCACTTCCATCAACTGCCTGTCGATATCCATTAGTGTATCCATAATGAGGCCTCTGTAACTCATCCCAGCATTGTTTATGAGAATATCTATACTCCCATAGATCTGTAGCATTTCCTCAACTCTCCCATATATAGACTTCATATCAGATAGATCAAAGACCATCACCTGTGGATCATGCAGATTGGGTACCTATTTGACAGAAAGAGCAAGAAAGGCCGCTCGTTTCAGTGTGGAAATATTCAGATTTTATGGCTATGGGTATACAATAACAGGGTAACACGTTTCCATGAAGTTAGCCGTAAAAAGGCACAAACTGTACAGGCATGAAAGGCAGGCTATATTGGAGAGGTGTAGAGCACTGGAGAGGAGACTGTGTAGGCTAACAAGTTGCATCATGAAAATTATTTGAGTGTTTGTAAACATTACTACCAACCAGATCATCAGCTTAATTAATCAAATCAATTCACAAACAAGGTCTTTACCGATGTTCAGGTTCTGATCTAGTTGATAGAACTACCTCAACCATTAATATCTCAATCACACAAACTTGTGTTTTACAAGTATTTCTTACTTCTGGAAAAATGATCTTCAATCCTCATACTATGTCGCTTGCCTTCTTTCCCATGCCGGTAATCATGGTAATAAAGATATGATCATCATGTACTTACTTTTACCTTTGTGCCCTTCCTGCTATTATTTTTTTCAGGAAGAATGGTACAAAGTCAAGAATATAAATGAAGCTAAATGGACACCAAAATCGTTATCTTTCAGAGAAAAATTTGAATTTTCTTCACTGTTTAACTCCAGCGCAGGTACATGTACATGGTTGATAACCAAAACTTATATATTTTATAGTGTTGACGCGTCCTCCAATACGTATATGGGCCATTGTGCTTCAGTACTCATTCTGATTATCTACTGTGTATAAATTGAGATGGAGGTCAATGGTGAAGTAAATTCAAATTTCTCACTGAAAGATGACGATTTTGGCATCCATTTAGGTTTTTTCAAGTTTTTCTTACAGAATTCATATAGCAGAAAGGGCGCAAAGCTGTAAGCACTTGATAATCATATCTTTATTACCGACATGGGAAGAAAAGGCCAGAGGCATAGCTACAGAGAAGGCAAGTAACCAAGTAGCCTTACTTAGCTGGTTTAACATCAGCGATAGCTGGTGAAGTCATTTGGGATGCAAGGTCTTCTTTTCCGTCTCCTCCCCGACTCTTGTTATTTAGTTTCTTGAATGTTGTACATGTACATATGGGATATAATAATAGTATGATGAGATTGAAATTTATTTAAGTTTCTTCTATATTAATCTTTGAGTTGTCTTCAAATACGGTTGATGGGAGACAACTCCAAACCCACAAGTGGAAACCTTAGTAGGCGAGACGAGTTGTCTCCCTTGACTGTTTCATTAGATTCAGATTTGTATAAGGCCTACCAGTATATATACTGCATCTAAATAACATATCCTGACATTTTAAAGCTCTCCTTCACCTTGGAATCATGCCTCTCTTCTAGCAAGTTGTGTTTCACAAGTTCCAATTCTTTGTGTTTTCTCCCGGCCAGAATAACCTTACAACCAGCTCTGAAGAACACATGGGCACAGGCTGAAAAAAGAAACAGCAATTGTATGTTCTACAAAGTATCATACGGTGTCTTCAAGACAGATAAATTTGATTATATTCATCTCGAATTCAAACTGACATAAAATAGTCAAAACATTGGATATGATGGAAATTGGTCATTTATCCTTCCATGTGTAATATGGACATATGACAAAGTTCTGCTTAATATAAAAACATTGATTCATCGATCGAAGAAGAAAACAAGCAATTTTTAACAGTTGACATAATTTGATCTGGTGATCTAAAGAATAGGTCAATCTCACTCATTTAAAATATCTCTAGGCTACTGCTCTGTGACCATATGTATGTGTGATGTAAGTTTGGTGTTCCTAGGCATAGTCATTCTTCAGATATGGTGTTAAGGAGAAATCATTCCAGACAGACGTACAAGATGACGACAATACCCCATGGTCAATTTTGGCTCAGGGGTAAAGCTTCTGACACGTGTTGTTGATTTAGATATGGGAGTTTCCGTGTTCCGAATACTGACCAATCACAGAGCATCTCCCTTATTTAACAGTCTACATGTATGTTTGAAATATCAAGCTCAGACCACAGATATTATAAAAAGAGAAAGGTCTCTTGGAATTGATGGACATATCTATATTTGATATCGCTTAATTATCATCATGGCTTCTAGAAAATAAAATATTGATCTGATGAAACAAGTTAAAATATATGAGAAGATGAGTTTTACATTATGTACCATAACCTCTCGCCCCCTCATCACAATGCAAGATGGACCGGACAGGCCGGCTTCGTCATGTCCGTGGTGTGTGCATGATCTGCAGAGAGCTAGATCTTTGAACACGGAAACCCAGGTCTTGGTCCCAGATCTAAATCGGCGACATGTCAGGTGGGGTGCATTTTTTAGAGCTGGTTTTAATCAAATTTCTTTCCTTAAAAATTAGAGCTAACGAAAGTTTTGTAGATTTCATCTAAGTATCATGAAAACTATATTTGTGGGTGATTTTTCTCAATCATTGTCTATCTGAATCTGCATTTGGCACATTGGTGATAGATTCAGCCAGGGTGCAACCTGAACATGCTGGATGCCTGCAGCTGGGGGCTACTAGGAAAATAAATTATGGAAGGCAACAAGGAATTATATAGGAGAATATCTCTCAGGTGTAGTTTATTACAGGAAAATACAGGAACACCCCCGAAATATGGGAAATATAGGCACAGACTGTAAACTTTGTGAGAGCTGTTGATCACTCTCCTAGATTTTGTATTGAGAGAGTGATTCACTCTTTTCGATAAATTTGTACTCTATAATTTTCAGTTTCCAAGAGGGTGATCCTAACTCTCCTGGGGGAAAAGTTAGGCTAGTGATAGACAAGGAGAGTGATCATTCTCCTTAAAAATGAGAGACTGTTATGACCCTGAGAAGTATTTTAGAAGTGACGATACAAACCTTCTCCTAGCCCAGAGCTGGCCCCTGTAATGAGGACTACCTTATTTCTCACTTCAAATTTTCTCCTGTCTGTAAATGTGATCATATATAGCCAGTACAAAATCCCAACAGGCAGGCCCACCAGTCCAGCAAGCTTTAATAACCATGAGGCACCCTCCATCTTGAACTATTTATTTCATCAAATATCTTCTGTTCTGACTGCAAAAATTAAGCAATTGTACAAAGTTACCAAAACCATAAAATACAAAAAAAAGAAGAACAACAACAAACAAACAAACATATGTATTTGCTAAATTCAAGATTGATCATTGCCAGCTGGTTCAACCATACTTTAATGGATTCCACCACTTGTTATAAGTCTCCAATAAAGACAATATAATTTAGTGATATATTCAGAAGCTATTTTTAACTCTTGAACATCTCATATTCATTTATTTTTAACAAATCATAAAACTGCCAAGAGCATCAGGAGTAGCTAAATAATATATAGCCCTCACGAGTATGAGGGCTATAGGTCGGCCCCAGTCACCTCCAGCGAGGGTTTTAGATAATTTTATTATGAATCACCCACCTCTGAAACTGCCGTACATCTAATCTCTATCCCCTCCTGCGCACTATTTTAAAATGTTGCGCACTATTGTGAAATAGTGACGCATATATCGCCGTCTGAATTTTCCAGTCGAAAACTTCAACTCTCTACGCGCCATGTTGGTGACGTTATGGTATATGTGTGCTAGGCCGTTTGCAATTGAACATGGCGCGTATAAAGTGGAAGTTGTCGACTGGAAAATTCAGACGGCAATATATTCGTTACTATTTCACAATAGTGCGCAAGATTTTAAATAGTGCGCAGGAGGGGATAGACATTAGATGTACGGCAGTTTCAGAGGTGGGTGATTCGTAATAAAATTATCTAAAACCCTCGCTGGAGGTGACTGGGGCCGACCTATAGCCCTCATACTCGTGAGGGCTATATATTATTTAGCTACATCAGGAGTAGTCAAGAATCCGAGCCATGTAATAATAATAATAATTAGCCCCCCACTTTTTTGGGACCGCAATGTTATAACTTAAGTCCTATCTTAGATAGCACCAGTCCAACATTTAACATGGCCTGTAGGCCCTACAGAGTTCAGCCCCCCTCCACTTTCAAATGTGCTCCGCGTAACCCGTGTGTGGAATGAGTCATGAATAAATGAAGTTTGCCTCAAATCCTCACAATTGCAACCGTTTAACCTCCCAATATTGATTACGGAAAGCTGGAAAACGATTGTATGGGATGATTTGAGGAAAACTGACTCGTTCCACACACGGGTTACTATGGCTCGGATTCTTTACTACTCTCCGCCATTCGTTGAAGCAATTATTTGTTTGCTGGGATGTGTATTGTTCAAAACCAATAATACAAATTTTCTTCTAAAATATAGAATGTAACCTGGTAACTGAGCAGTTAAGTTCCCTCGCCTCCAAGCCAACCTTGGACTCACGCCACAAACTATACCGTACGGTACTCGCGCCACAAACTATACTTCCAGCCACTACATCTGGCTGGAGCTGTCCTTTACCAGACGCTTTTGTCCTTCCCCAGACGGAGACTTCTATTGTCCGTGTGGGGACGGCTACGTTAACATTTGTACTAGCTCATGTTACACGGATACTTACCAGGCCAGCACGCCTCTTAATATCTATGGCTATCGCAAACATGTAATATATACATGTAATATAAACTAACGTTCTTGCAAGCTAACGCAAGCTGATTACATTCCGTACATATTCCATTATTAGAATATAAATAAACATAATATATACCAGGGTAGCTCAAGACTATACGCTGATATTATAACATTAATAATATCATGGTATGGTATTTCTTGTCTTTAAGAACCAAGGCTCTTGTAAGCTGTTGATATTGATCAGATATTTCATGGAAGAAATACAACACTATATACGATGCACCGGGTATACACCTATACGCTATTAGAGTACACAACATCCCTATTATAATAGGAGTCCATCTCTTTTTTAGATCTAAGGCTCTCGCAAACAGTTATCACGAAGCGATAGTAAGAACCAAGGCTCTCGCAAATTAATAATTACATTGATTTTATGCTCCCTGCTGTCAGCTAATCCATACTTAAATTACTTTGCCGGGGAAAATAAGCTAACCACATTCTTGGATGTATAAATTATACACAGTGCACCAGTATAAGATTATACGCTATTAGTACAACATGAATAGTACTGTCAGTTCGTCTCTTAAGATCTAAGCTTCTCGCAAACTATAATAATTACACATCCAATAAGAAATGTTTTACTGTATATCAGGCATATATAGTAGAATATCAATGCTATCATGGCAGTTCTCCTCTTAAGAACTAAACGTAATGACGTCACTTAGTGACGTAATGACGTCACTGACATTCCCGTAAGAAGAAATATAACACTAAGTAAAAAATCTGTAATACGCGTGACGATATTACAAGAGCTGAGGCTCTCGCAAACACTAGTATATGCCTATACGCGATTACAGTAAAACATCAGTAGTATAATTGGAGATCGTCTCCTAAGATCTAAGGCTCTCGCAAACTAATTACATTAAGTACATATCCCATGGGAAATAAAACACTAATAGTATATATCGAGTATATGCAGTATAACATCAATAATATCGTTTCCTCTCTAAAGAACTAAGGCTCTTGCAAATTAATTACGTCAATTACATTCTCTTTTAACACAAATAAATTCTATATAATATACACCGATAATATGACTACGCTGCTACAGTATAGGATCAATACTATAATTGCAGTTTTTCTCTTAAGCAAACTAATTACATTTGATTACATAGGTCATGAAAGAGAAATAAAAGATATACCAGTTATATGCCTATTCGTTTTACAATACAACATCAACACTGTAATTGCAGTTCGTTTCTTAAGAACTAAGGTTCCCGCAAGCTAATTATATTGATTACATATTCAATAAAAAGAAATATTCAACACTATACAATATACACCCATGCGATATTACAGTATATGCTCTTAATTCTTCTCTTAAGATTCGAGGCTCTCGCAAATTTAATATTTATAACATATTCCATCAAATGAAGTAAAATATATGCCTATACGCTATTACAGTAAAAGGCCAATACTATAATTGCAGTTCTTCTTTTAGGAACAAAGGCTCTCGCAAACTAATGAAACATTAGTTGAATCTTCCTTTGAAAATGGAAATAAAACAATTTATAATGTACCGGACATACGCTTACACACAATAACTCGTATATTTACTATTTGGAGACATCTTAATGATCGAGAATAGATCTCGGTTGTCTCTGGTCTAAAGATACACAGTAGGCTATACTAGAAACTAACTCGCGCATGCGATGGCAAGGAGAAAGTATGACCTTCCTCAGACGCCTAGTTTGTAACTCATTTAGTGTGTTTGGAGACATCTCACTGGATAGTAAATGAAAAGTTATCGTCTTTCAATCGTTTTCTTGATTGTTCCAGGTCTAAAGCTACACAGCAAGTCCATACAAGTGACTAACTCACGTCATGGAGAAAGCATGTCCGTTCCCAGACGCTGTAACTGATACTTTAGGTCTTTGAAGATATATTACTGGAGAGAAAATGCTAGTTGATGTGATAGTTATAACATGTCAAGTGATCATAATACAGATGTGTTTTCTTCAAGGGCGGAGGAATTAATATAACACAAATGTCTCCATTGAATGAATGTGATTGATTTGAACTTGTGAATGTATATATTTCTAATCATAACAAGAAATTCTTGAGTTTGTATTTTGAACAATTTGTACTAGTATACTAGTGAGAAACCTTCTCTTTCGTCGACTTTATGACAAAAGAGATCATTACAATTTCGACATCGTAAACTATCCCTTTCTAGATAGCAAATTCTAGTGGGACCCGCATATGGTGTATACACTTATCTCGCATCGTAGTATTTGCTAGATCCTGTGTTAAATGTGACGATTTTAATGAACGTCACAAAACATTGTCGCGGAAACTTATAAAACAGGGCTAAACTACCACGCGCCTTCAGATTTGGCGATACTTATCTCGTGCTGATACCAAAATACGAGCATAGTGAGCAAGATGTATCGCGTTACCTTTCGTAACTTGTCTCTAATCCTGCTTAATCCCCGGGTCTTGGGGTCGTATGAACCCATGTACTTCAATATCCTCATTGTGTCCATGTGAACAGTCACAAGCAAAACCTGACTGATATGCATCATTTTCTACATGAATCTTCACAGCGAATATCATATAGATTAAGAATACTGATCAGCGATACGCATTTCATATTTTTGTAACATCCTGATGTCTTGCCGGCATTATTGAAAACTGTTGAACTGTCTCTTGCAGAAAACTAGCCTATGTTTATGTATACTATTATTGTTTTTTTCTAATTTGCTGATAATGCTGTTTTTCGAGATATGGAATAGGTCTTTGGATTATGGACGCGGATATTCATTAAGGGACGGGGGCAGAATAATGAATGACGGACCAGATGCTTCTAATTTATTTTTTGTTTAAGCTATAACGGTGTAACGGTGCCCCATGAAATTGGCGACACCTATGTATAGCGTTTACCTCCTGTTAGTTTGAACTTGCTCGCACCCCTGCCCGACGTTAATATATTATATATTGTCTTTGGCTGGGCCAAGCGGTCCCAGCCAAAGACAAAGATAGTATAAACAATATGTCGTCGTTGACCAGGGGTTAAGGAAACAGACTAAATTCCTGCGTGTAATTTTATGTCTAGTTTAAGGATTCCTGCTCGCTCATCAGCCAATCCCCATGCGCTAGTAATTTGGTACCCATATCCCTCACATAATACTGCTCAATTGTAATCGAGGAAGCATGCCCTTCTCCAGATGCTTAGTTTGTAACATATACTTTAGGTGTTTAGACATATACAGCTTGAGAGTAAATGCTAGATCATCTTATGTGAATCGTTCCATCTGTTGTTCCAAGCCTCTAGATACAAAATGAACCTATACAATTCAGTAACTCACATATGCGACGACGCGGAGATAACATGTCCTTCCCCAGACGCTTAGTTTTAGCTTATAATGTAGGTGTTTGGACATATTTTGCTGGACAGTAAAGGCTTGGTGATCTTACGTGAATCGTGTTGTTGGTTGTTCCAAGCCTCTAGATGCACAGTAAATGTACACCAGTCACTAACTCACGCACGACGCGACAGGAAGAAAACATGTCCTTCTCCAGACGCCTAGTTTGTAACTTCTAGTTTAGGTGTTTGGAGATATATTGCTGGGGAGTAAATGCTGGGTTATCTGATGTGAATCGTTCCCTTGGATGTTCCAAGCCTCTAGATATAAAATGCACCTATACAAGTCACTAGCTCACTTATGAGACGACACGGAGGAAGAATGTCCTTCCCCAGACGCCTAGTTTGTAACTTATATTTTAGGCGTTTGGAGATATATTGCTTGAGAGTAAATGATCGGTGGTATTATGTGAATCGTTCTATTTGTTGTTCCGAGCCTCTAGATACACAATTAATCTATACAAGTTAGTAACTCTCGTATGAGACGACACGGAGAACGCATGTCCTTCCCCAGACGCCTTGTTTGTAACTTCTAGTTTAGGTGTTTGGAGATACATTGCTGGGGAGTAAATACTAGGTGATCTTATGTGAATCGTTCTGTTGGTTGTTCCAATACTCTTAGATCAAAATAACTCTATACAAGTTAGTAACTCTTGTATGAAACGAAACGGAGAAGGCATGTCCTTCCCCAGACGCCTAGTTTGTAACTCACGGTTAAGGTGTTTGGAGATATATTGCTGGAGAGGAAATGATAGTTGATCATATGAAAATCGTTTCCTCGGTTGTTTCAAGCCCCTAGATACACAATAGGTCTATACAAGTCACTAACTCACTTATGAGACGACAAGGAGAAAGCATGTCCTTCCCCAGACGCTTAGTTTTTAGCTTATATTTTAGGTGTTTGGACATATTTTGCTGGACAGTAAAGTCTTGGTGATCTCACGTGAATCGTTTTGTTGGTTGTTCCAAGCCTCTAGATACACAATAGGTGTATACAAGTCACTAACTCACTTATGAGACGACAAGGAGAAAGCATGTCCTTCCCCAGACGCTTAGTTTTTAGCTTATACTTTAGGTGTTTGGACATATTTTGCTGGACAGTAAAGTCTTGGTGATCTCACGTGAATCGTTTTGTTGGTTGTTCCAAGCCTCTAGATACACAATAGGTGTATACAAGTCACTAACTCACTTATGAGACGACAAGGAGAAAGCATGTCCTTCCCCAGACGCTTAGTTTTTAGCTTATATTTTAGGTGTTTGGACATATTTTGCTGGACAGTAAAGTCTTGGTGATCTCACGTGAATCGTTTTGTTGGTTGTTCCAAGCCTCTAGATACACAATAGGTGTATACAAGTCACTAAATCACTTATGAGACGATAAGGAGAAAGCATGTCTTTCCCCAGACGCTTAGTTTTTAGCTTACATTTTAGGTGTTTGGACATATTTTGCTGGACAGTAAAGGCTTGCTGATCTTAAGTGAATCGTTTTGTTGGTTGTTCCAAGCCTCTAGATGCACAAAAACGTACACCAGTCACTAACTCACGCACGAGGCGACAGGCGCCTAGTTTGTAACTTCTAGTTGAGGTGTTTGGAGATATATTGCTGGTGAGTAAATGCTAGCTTATCTTATGTGAATCGTTCCCTTGGATGTTCCAAGCCCCAAGATATAAAATGAACCTATACTAGCTCACTAGCTCACTTATGAGACGACAGGGAGAAAGAATGTCCTTCCCCAGACGCCTAGTTTGTAACTTATAATTTAGGTGCTTGGATACTGCTGCATATTAAATGCTTATGTAAATCGTTCTCTCAGCTGTTCCAAGCCTTTAAATACACAATTATTCTACACAAGTTCCTAACTCACGTGTGACACGACACGGAGAAAGCATGCCCTTTTCCAGACGCCTAGTGTTTAACTCATGTTTAAGATGTTTAAACATATATTGCTTGAGAGTAAATGCTAGACGATCTTATGTGAGTCGTTCCTTTGGTTGTTCCAAGCCCCTAGATACGAAATAAACCTATACAAGCCACCCACGTATGCGACAACGTGAAGATAGAATGTCCTTCCCCAGACGCTTAGTTTTCTGCTTATATCTTAGGTGTTTGTGGACTAAAATTCCTGGGGAGTATGGCTCCTGGGGATTACCATTCATTGTGGACTCCTTGGGACTATAATGCCGGGGACTTTCATTAATGGACATTATCATACCTTGCGGGTGTCATTCCGGGGGACTATTGTTCCTGGAAACCATAATTCCAGGGGACTGTCATCCGGGAACTATCATTCCTAGGTACGGTCATTCCTGAGCTACCATTCTTGGGGACTGTCATTCCTGGGGACCATTATTCCTGGGGTCTATAATTCCTGGGGATTTTCATTCCTGGATACTGCCATACCCGAAGACTGTCAAACCTGAAGACTGTTATTTCTTGGGACTATTATTCCTGGGGACTATAATTCCAGGAAACTGTCCTTCCTGGGTACAATTAATCGTGAGGACTTATTTCTGGGGCTACCATTCGTGGGGACTGTAATTCCTGGGGAGTGTCATTCTTGCAGACTATCATTTCTTAGGACTGTCATTAATGTGGCTGTCAATCCCGGGGACTGTCTTCCCTGGGGTCACCATTCCTGGGAAATGTCACTCTGGAAACTGTCAATGAGACTGTCATTTCCTGGGGACTGTCAACCGTGGGGACTGCCTTCCCTGGGGACTATCATACAAGGGGACTATAAGTTCTTGGGTCTATAATTACTGGGGATCGTCACTCCTGGGGCTGCCATTCCTGGAGACTATGATTTATGTGATTATCATACCTGGGGACTGTCATTCCTGGGGAATATTAATCCTGGGAACTACCATTCCTGGGAACTGTCATTCCTGGTTACTACGACTCCTGAGGATTATCATTCCTGGGGACTATAAGTCCTGTGGTCTCTCATTTCTGGGAACTGTCGTTCCAGGGGCTACCATTCCTGGGGACTGTTATTCCTGAGGCTACCATTCTTGGGGAAGGAATTCCTGGGGATTATATTCCTAGAGACTATAATTCCAGGGACCGTCATTCCTGGGGAGTATGAAATCTGGGGGCTATCATTTCTGAGGACTGTCATTCCTGATGCTCCATTACCGGGGACAGTAAGTCCTGGAAACTATCATTCTAGGGAATGTCATTCCTGGGAGTTATCATTCATGGGGACTGCCATCCCCGTGGACCCTAGGGCACTGTCATTACTGGGGACTATCATACCTGGCGGCTGTCATTCCTGGGGACTATTTTTCCTGGGGACGACAGAGCCCAAAAAAGGTGTTAGAGCCATCACCCTTCCACCATTACCTTAAAAGGGTCATGGCTGTTACCTTAAAAGGATAATGGCTAACACCCTAAAAGGGTGATCAGCATTGAGTGCAAATGTTTAAGTCATCGCCCTAAAAGGGTAATGGCTATCACTCTAAAACGATGACGACCTGGGCCATCGCCGTAAAAGGGTGACGACATTGGCCATCACCCTTTTTCATCGCCTTTAAAGGGTGATGAACAGGCAATATCACCATAAAAAGGTAATGGGCCATCACCCTTTTTCTGGCTGTGTATAATTCCATGAGACCATTCCAGGGGACTGTCATTCTTGTGGCTACCATCCTGGGTCTACCATTCTTGGAGACTGTCATTCTTGAAGGATTTTATTCCTAGGGACTATAATTCCAGCGGACTGTCATTCCTTGGGACTCTCATTCCTGGGTATTATCATTCCTGTGCATTATGGTTACCGTTTCCTGGAGACTACGATTCGGGTGGACTTTGACTCCTTGGGATTGTCATACAGCGGTCTATAATTCCTGGGGACTGCCAATCATAGGGACTGTCTTCCCTGGGTCTACCGCTCCTGGGAAATGCCATCCCAGGGGACTATCATTACTGGGGAATGTCGTTCTTGGGAACTATGATTCCTGGGGACTGTCATTCTTTGTGCTTCCTTTCCTGGAGACTGTCAGTCCTGGGAAGTATCATTCCTGGGGACTGTCAACCCGAAGGACTGTGATTCTTGGGGCTACCATTCCTAAGACTATCATTCCTGAGGACTATCAAGCCTGGGGAGTATCATCCATAAGGACTATCATTACTGGGGACTGTAATTCCTGAAGACTGCCATTCCTGGAGCTACCATTATTGGGGAATGTCAGTCCTGGGAACTACCATTTCTGAGGACTGTCATTCCTCGGAACTACGACTCCTGGGGATTATCATTCCTGGGGATTATAATTTCTGGAGACTGGCATTCCAGGGGCTACCATTCCTGGTGACTGTCAATCTTGGGGACTCCTGGGGACTATAATTGCAGGAGGCTGTCTTTCTTGGTGACTATCATTCTTGCGGTTATCAATCCCGGGTTTACCATCCTTGTGGTCTGTCATTCCTGGGGCTACCATTCTTGGGGACTGTCATATTGGGGTCTATAATTCCTGGATATTATAATTCCAAGGGAATGTCATTCAGGGGGACTATCATACCTGAGGATTGTCATTTCTGGGGGACTATTATTCCTGGGGGCTATAATTCCAGATCACTTTCTTTCCTGGGGACTATCATTCCTGAGAACTGTCAATACTGGGGCTGCCATTCTTGGGGACTGCCATTCCTGGAGACACCATTCTTGGGGACAGTCCTTCTCAGGGGCTATTATTCCACGAGACTTTCCTGAGGACTATAATTCCAGGTGACTGTCTTTCCCGCATGGGTACTATCGTTCTTGAGGACTGTTATTCCTGGTGCTAAAATTCATGGGTACTGTGAATCCTGGGGACTGTCAATCCTGGGACTATCATTCCTGGGGATTATCAATACTGGGGACCGTCATTCTCGAGGAATGTCATTCCTGGGGCTACCATTCATGTGGACTGTCTATACTGGGGACTATAATGCCTGGGGACTACAATTACTGGGGACTGTCATTCTTGAGGACTGTCATTCTTGCTACTTCCATCCTTGGGGGCTGTCAGTTCTGGGAACTACCATTCCCGGGGACAGTCAACCCTGGGGACTGTCATTCATGGGGCTACCATTCTTGAGGACTCTCATTCCTGGGCACTATAAAACCTGGATTATGATTCCTGGGGCTATAAGTCCTGTGGTATCATTTTTGGGGACTGTCATTCAGGGCCTACCATTCCCGGGGCTGTTATTCTTGGGGCTACCATTCTTGGGGACTGTCATTCTTGGGGACTGTCATTCTTGGAGACAGTTTTGCTAGAGACTATAATTCCAGGGGACGGTCATTCCTGGGGACTATGAATACTGTGGGCTATCATTTCTGGGGACTGTCATTCCTGGTGCTCCATTACCGGGGACAGCTAGTCCTGGGAACTACCATTCCTGAGAGTTATCATTCCTGGGAAGCTGTAATCTCCGTGGGCACCTGAGGACTATAATTCCAGGGAACTGTTATTAGTGGGGACTATGATTCCTGGCGGCTGTCATTCCTGGGGACTATAATTCCAGGAGACTGTCATTCCTGGGGACTGTCATACCCGAGGATGGTTATTCCTGGGGATTATCATTTCTGGGGACTATAATATCTGGAGACTGTCATTCCGGGGGCTAGCATTCCGGGGGACTGTCAATCCTGGGGAATCGTGGGGACTATAATTCTAGGGGACTCTCATTCGTGGGGACTATCATACCTGGGTGCTGTCATTACTGGAGACTATTATTCCCGGGGACTATCCATGAGACTGTCTTTCCTGGGGACTATCAGTCCTGAGAACTATCAATCCTGGGTCTACCATTCCTGGGGACTGTCACTCCTGGGGCTACCATTCTTGGTGACTGTCATTCTTGGGGGATTTTCTTCCTGGGGACTATAATTCCAGTGGACTGTCATTGCTGAAGCTAGAATTACTGGGGAATGTCCGTCCTGGGAACTACCACTCCTGGGGACTGTCATTCCTGGGCGCTATGCTCCTGAGGATTATGAGTCCTGTTGTCTCCTTTCTGGGGACTGTCATTCCAGAGGCTACCATTCCTGAGGACTGTTATTCCTGGGACTACCATTCTTGGGGACTGTCTTTCTTGGCGACTATATATTCATAGAGACAATAATTCCAGGGGACCGCCATTCCTGGGGACTATGAATACTGGGGGCTATCATTTCTGAGGACTGTCATTCCTGGTGCTCCATTACCGGGGACAGTAAGTCCTGGGAACTACCATTACTAGGGGATGTCATTGCTGCGGGTTATCATTCCTGGGGACTGTAATCCCTGTGCACTCCTGAGCGCTATAATTCCAGGGGACTGTCATTACTGGAGACTATTATTCCTGGGCACAAACCATGAGACTGTCTTTCCTTGGGATTATCAGTCCTGGTAGCTGTCAATTCTGGGTCTACCATTCCTGGGGCTACCGTTCTTGGTGACTGTCATTCTTGGTGACTGTCATTCTTGGACGATTTTATTCCTGGGGACTATAATTCCAGTGGAATGTCATTCCTGGGGACTGTCATTCCTTAATTATCATTCCTGGGGATTATGGTCACAGTTTCCTGGAGACTATGATTCCTGTGGACTTTGATTCCTGGGGATTGTCATTCCAGCGGACTATCATTCCTGATGACTGACATTTCTGGGGACTGTCAATGATGGGACTATTATTCCTGGGGCCTAAAATTCGAAGAATCTGTCATTCCCGAGGAATATCTTTCCTGAGGATTATGAATTCTGGGGACTGTCATTCCTGGGGCTAACATTCATGTGGACTGTCATTCCTGGTGGTTGTCAATACTGGCGACTATCGTCCTTGAGGTCTATCATTACCGATTGACTGATTCCTGTGGACTATGATTCCTGGGGATTGTCATTCCTGTGGACTGTCATTCCTGCGGACTGTCATTCCTAGGGTGTAATTCATGTGGACTATGATTTATGGGATGGACCTACCGGGATATTGAAACAAGGCTCATTACCTGGGACTATCATTCCTGAGGGCTATAATTCCATGAGTCTGTCATTCTCCAGGACTGTCATCTCTTGAATGGGTGGATACTTCATGTAAGGAAGCACGAGAGAGACTATAAGAGGGTGGAAAACCTGCACCATTCTCTTATTTTCAGCCGTACAAGTGGCATATTAATGAAACACAATGTGGTTCAAAGTAGTTTCTTTGTACAGCAGAGTACAGCTCTGTCTTTGTCAACGCTCTTTGCACCTTTTTAATGGAAGGAAATGAAGTTGACTTTTCAATTTGTCATCAGGAACATTACCTTTTCTCGGTACGGCAGAATGCAGCGGCACAATGGAAAATCAGAGAGTTTTCTTCTGCTGGCACTTTGAACCGGCAGAATGGAAAGAAGGGTGAGCCTAGCCCTGTAACGTCACAATGAAGCGCGTCAGAATGAACATGTCTTTCTTCAGAGCGTCACAATCAAAGTCAAATGCTGCTTACCAGCATCATAATATAACACAATGACTTCTTCCCTCTACGGCAGAATGGAACGGCACAATGGAAAATGAAAGACTCTCTCTCTTTCTGCCCGCCGGCACTTTGAACCGGCAGAATGAAAGGAAGGGTTGAGCCTAACCCTGTAACGTCACATGAAGTCCGTCAGAATGAAGATGTCTTTGTTGAGAGCGTCACTTTGCAACGTCACAATCAAAGCCAATCCTGCTTTCTAATTGGAGGTAGTTGCTATACAAGGTACCTGTTTTGTCAGTACGGCAGAATGGAACGACACAATGAAAAATTTAAGACCATATTTTTTCGAACCGACGCTGCAACGTCACAATGAAAGACAGTCCCTTTACCTCTTTACGGCAGAATGCAGCGGCACAATGGAAGATGAGAGAATTTTCTTCTACCGACACTTTGAACCGGCAGAATGGAAGGAAGGGTGAGCCTATAACCCTGTAACGTCACAATGAAGTGCGTCAGAATGAACATGTCTTTCTTCAGAGCGTCACTTTGCAACGTCACAATCAAAGTAAATCCTGCTTCTCAGCATCACATAACACAATCACTTTTTCCCTCTACGGCAGAATGGAACGGCACAATGGAAAATGAAAGACTTTCTTTCTGCCGGCACTTTGAAGCGACAGAATGGAAGAGAGCCTAACCCTGTAACGTCACAATGAAGTGCGTCAGAATGAAAGAAGGGTGAGCCTAACCCTGTAACGTCACAATGAAGCGCGTCAGAATGAACATGTCTTTCTTCAGAGCGTCACAATCAAAGTCAAATCCTGCTCACCAGCATCATAATATAACACAATGACTTCTTCCCTCTACGGCAGAATGGAACGGCACAATGGAAAATGAAAGACTCTCTCTCTTTCTGCCCGCCGGCACTTTGAACCGGCAGAATGAAAGGAAGGGTTGAGCCTAACCCTGTAACGTCACAATGAAGTCCGTCAGAATGAAGATGTCTTTGTTGAGAGCGTCACTTTGCAACGTCACAATCAAAGCCAATCCTGCTTTCTAATTGAAGGTAGTTGCTATACAAGGTACCTGTTTTGTCGGTACGGCAGAATGGAACGACACAATGAAAAATTTAAGACCATATTTTTTCGAACCGACGCTGCAACGTCACAATGAAAGACAGTCCCTTTACCTCTTTACGGCAGAATGCAGCGGCACAATGGAAGATGAGAGAATTTTCTTCTACCGACACTTTGAACCGGCAGAATGGAAGGAAGGTGAGCCTAACCCTGTAACGTCACAATGAAGTGCGTCAGATTGAACATGTCTTTCTTCAGAGCGTCACTTTGCAACGTCACAATCAAAGTAAATCCTGCTTCTCAGCATCACATAACACAACCACTTTTTCCCTCTACGGCAGAATGAAACGGCACAATGGAAAATGAAAGACTTTCTTTCTGCCGGCACTTTGAAGCGACAGAATGGAAGAGGGCCTAACCCTGTAACGTCACAATGAAGTGCGTCAGAATGAACATGTCTTTCCTCAGAGCGTCACTTTGCAACGTCACAATCAAAGTCAATCCTGCTGACCAGCATCACAATATAACATAATCACTTTTTCCCTCTACGACAGAATGGAACGGCACAATGGAAAATGAAGACTTTCTTTCTGCCGGCACTTCGAAGCGACAGAATGGAAGGAAATAAAGTGTTTAATTGATCATCAGAAACATGACTTTTTCTCGGTACGGCAGAATGGCACGTCACAATGACAAATTTAAGACCATCTTTTTTCGTACTGACGCTGCAGCGTCACAATGAAACACAGTCACTTTAGTTCTTTACGACAGAATGCAGCGGCACAATGGAAAATCAGAGACTTTTCTTCTGCCGGCACTTTGAACCGGCAGAATGGAAGGAAAGGGTGAGCCTAACCCTGTAACGTCACAATGAAGTGCGTCACAATGAAGATGTCTTTCTTGAGAGCGTCACTTTGCAACGTCACAATCAAAGCCAATCCTGCTTTCTAATTGGAGATAGTTGCTAAATAATTAGCTATTACGCTATACAAGGTACCTGTTTTGTCGGTACGGCAGAATGGAATGACACAATGAAAAATTTAAGACCATATTTTTTCGAACCGACGCTGCAACGTCACAATGAAACACAGTCACTTTACCTCTTTACGGCAGAATGCAGCGACACAATGGAAAATCAGAGAATTTTCTTCTACCGACACTTTGAACCGGCAGAATGGAAGGAAGGGTGAGCCTAACCCTGTAAAGTCACAATGAAGTGCGTCAGAATGAACATGTCTTTCTTCAGAGCGTCACTTTGCAACATCACAATCAAAGTCAATCCTGCTTAGCAGCATCACAATATAACAATCACTTCTTCCCTCTACGGCGGAATGGAACGGCACAATGGAAAATGAAAGACTTTCTTTCTGCCGGCACTTTGAAGCGACTGAATGGGAGGAAGGGTTGAGCCTAGCCCTGTAAGATCACAATAAAGTCCGTCAGAATGAAGATGTCTTTCTTGAGAGCGTCACTTTGCAACATCACAATTAAAGCCAATCCTGCTTTCTAATTGGAGTTAGTTGCTAAATAATTAGCTATTACGCTATACATGTACAAGGTACATGTACCTGTTTAGAAAGTTAGCGTTGACACACATTTGTTTCAAATGAAGCTTTCTCCGCATTGTTACAGTGCAGGCCTTGCATTTTCGAAATCAGACCACGCTGATTGACAGGCCTGTTTACAGGTGATCACAGGGCTGATTTATTCTTAATTGGGCTAATTTCAATATAAAAGAATATCCACAGTAAGCCTTTACCAGGCTGATGAATAGGCCCTGTCTCAAGTACTGACCGGGCCTATCACGGGGCCTCGCCTGATCAGCCCCGTCAAAATGCAAGGCTTGCAGTGCCATGCATGTACTTCATAAGTAGTCGGTAGGTGCCTATAAGGCATACTTGTTGTTTGCTAAAATGTTATCAGCACTTTATTAGTAATTGGGGGTCTCTCCCTTTTGAGTGTAAAATTGTACTATTACATGAATCCAATCAATGTCTACATGTAATTAGTATATAGTGTTGTTCCCCTTCTATTCTGATTATCTGCTCTTCATTTGACTTCACATACAATCCTCCCTAACATCGCTTTGACACTCGACTTCACATACATTCCTCCCGATCACTGCTTTGACACTCGAATTCACATACATTCCTCCCTAACACCACTTTGACACTCGACTTCACGTACATTCCTCCCTAACACCGCTTTGACATTCGACTCAACGTACATTTTTCCCTAATATCGCTTTGACACTGCACTTCAGATATATTCCTTCCTAACAGTGCTTTGAAACTCAACTTCAAGCACACTCATGCCGAACACCCAGCTTCGACATTACCCTAGTTAAGCTTTGGTGGAGAAATTATCTGACTTCTATAGCTGAAATGACCCTAAACCTGATAGTTATGAAGCATACCTAATCCGAAGTCCTAATCCCGCTTTGACACTCGACCCGACACACATTCCTCCCTAACACCGCTTTGACATTCGACTTCACATACATTCCTCCCTAACACCGCTTTGACACTCGTCTTCACGTGCATTCCTCCCTAACACCGCTTTGACACTCGACTCCATGTACATTCCTCCCTAACACCGATTTCACATTCAACTAAACATACCTTCCTCCCTTACACTGGTTGACACTCGACTTCACATGCATTCCTCAACACTGCTTTGACGCTGAACTAAACATACATTCCTCCGAAGAATGCTTTGACATTCGACCTCACGTACATTCCTCCCTAACAACATTACCCCAGTTACGCTTTGGTGGAGAAATTATCAGACTTCTATAGCTGAAATGACCCTGAACCTGATAGTTATGAAGCATACCTAACCCTAAGTCCTAATCCCGCTTTGACGCTGGACTTCACATACATTCCTCCCGAACACCACTTTGACAATCAACTTCACTTACATTCCTCCCTAACACCGCTTTGACAGTCGACTTCACATACATTCCACCCTAACACCGCTCTGACACTCGACTTCACATACATTCCTCCCTAACACCGCTTTGACACTCCACTTTACATACATTCCTCCCTAACACTGGTTGACACTCGACTTCACATACAATCCTCCCTAACACCGCTTTGACACTCGACTCCATGTACATTCCTCCCTAACATCGCTTTGACACTCGACTTCACGTACATTCCTCCCTAACAGCGCTTTGACAGTCGACTTCATGTACATTTCTCCCTAACTCCGCTTTGACACTCGACTTCACGTACATTCCTCCCTAACACCGCTTTGACATTCGACTGCACGTACATTTTTCCCTAACACCGCTTTGACACTGCACTTCAGATATATTCCTTCCTAACAGTGCTTTGAAACTCAACTTCAAGCACACTCATGCCGAACACCCAGCTTCGACATTACCCTAGTTCCGCTTTGGTGGAGAAATTACCTGACTTCTATAGCTGAAATGACCCTGAACCTGATAGTTATGAAGCATACCTAACCCTAAGTCCTAATCCCGCTTTGACGCTGGACTTCACATACATTCCTCCCGAACACCACTTTGACATTCAACTTCACTTACATTCCTCTCTAACACCGCTTTGACAGTCGACTTCACATACATTCCACCCTAACACCGCTTTGACACTCGACTTCACATACATTCCTCCCTAACACCGCTTTGACACTCGACTTTACATACATTCCTCCCTAACACTGGTTGACACTCGACTTCACATACAATCCTCCCTAACACCGCTTTGACACTCGACTCCATGTACATTCCTTCCTAACACCGCTTTGACACTCGACTTCACGTACATTCCTCCCTAACAGTGCTTTGACAGTCGACTTCATGTACATTTCTCCCTAACTCCGCTTTCACACTCGACTTCACGTACATTCCTCCCTAACACCGCTTTGACATTCGACTCCACGTACATTTTCCCCTAACACCGCTTTGACACTGCACTTCAGATATATTCCTTCCTAACAGTGCTTTGAAACTCAACTTCAAGCACACTCATGCCGAACACCCAGCTTCGACATTACCCTAGTTACGCTTTGGTGGAGAAATTATCTGACTTCTATAGCTGAAATGACCCTAAACCTGATAGTTATGAAGCATACCTAACCCTAAGTCCTAATCCGGCTTTGACACTCGACCTGACATACATTCCTCCCTAACACCGCTTTGACACTCGACTTCACATACATTCCTCCCTAACACCGCTTTGACAGTCGACTTCACATACATTCCTCCCTAACACCGCTTGGACATTCGACTCTAAATAGCACAGGTACATCTTATCATAAAAAACAGGTGTATCAAGTTTCATAATCATTCAATGACAGCTGACAACTGCAGCAAACTGTGGTGTACAGATGTACATGTGCACTTCAGCCAAACGCAAAACTCTATCATTTGACATAATTTGGAAAAAAATTAATATTTCATCTCAAAAATGGCACAGGTACATTCTCTAATCATAAACATGTGTACCAAGTTTTGTAATCATTCAATGAGAGCTGACAACTGCAGCAAACTTACCATGTACATGTACATATATACATATAGAGGCTTACATGTACAATTCACCTAAACAGAAAACTCTATCATTTGCCATAATTTGGAGAAAAATTAATATTTCTTCTCAAAAATAGCACAGGTACATCCTCTAATCATAAGAAACATGTGTACCAAGTTTCATAATCATCCAATGACAGCTGACAACTGCAACAAACTTTTTTAAGTACAGATGTACATGTGCACTTCAGCTAAACGCAAAACTCCATCATAGGGATTTTAACATTGGAGCACCCCAGGGGTAGTACCCCCAGGTGGTATACCCACCCCCCCCATATATTTTTTTTTTAAATATTTTTTCCTAGATTTTTTTTGAATTTGCTAAACCAAAAACCTTATCATTTCCAGGCAGGGGACACCAACACCGACACTGACAACCGACACCGACGACGACATCCTCTTCCCCCTCACAATATCTCCCTTTTACGCCGACAATAGCAGTTCTTGGAAAGATTTACATTGAACTGTCAAACGCCGTAACGCCGTTTCTATGAAGAGATACATTACCGTAGTAGTATAGGCCGACAGGCAAAGTGATTTACCACTCGCAGCCCCGACCACCGACCCCTTATGAAAATGTTTCAAATGTGCGGCGTTGTATAAAAGACACTCTTCACCAATTTCGTGATCCTTACGTGGAAGATGGACCCATTGGACCCATTTTTCAATCGATGTCAAATCCTCCTGTTTGTATATGTAACATTGACACATTTTGTGTGTAAAAAAACACAAAACAAAATTAACAAAGAGTACGGTCAGTCTGCCACTTCATTCTTCCGATCACAGAAATCCTTGTATTTTAAATACTTGATACAGTGACATTGTGCCGTGCACCAAAAAAAGAAAGAAGAGAAATTCTTCTAGTTTTTATATTTTAAATAGTTGATAAGTTGGAAAAGTTGAATTGGGGCATTCTGCCATGATAAAAAAAAAAGAATGTAATGAAATAGTTGATCAGTTGAGAAAGTTTGAGACATTCTGCTGTGATAAAAAAAAAAACGAGTACAAGGCCATAATTTTCATTGTGCCATTCTGCCATCTCCCCAAATAAGGGAGAATACGGTCATTCTGCCGCTTCATTCTGCCGGCCACAGTAATAGTCATATTTGTAAATACTTGATAAATTGAGAGAGCTTCATTGTGCCATAGTGCCGTTGCCAAAATAAAAGAGAAGGCCTACACGATTTTCATTCTGCCATTCTGCCGTCTCCCCAAAAAAGACAGCATAGGGCCATTCTGTCGCTTCATTCTGCCGGTCACAGAAATACTCCTGTTTCAATATCCATGTATCACGGCTCCAACCACCACCACCCACCCACCCACCCACCCTATTTAAGTTGAATGCCATTGGCGTAAACGCCAATAAGGAGAGGATATCTCTCTCGTGCTTTCTTACATGAAGTATGGACCCACGTGGCCCACCACTGGGATGAGTTGTGTGAGGGAAATTACATATTTGTAGATGCAGATATGAAATAATTTATCATTGGAAGCTTTATATAGCTGTTGAGGTGCATGCAACACCTGTAGGCAAAGACTGTTTCAGACAAATTTATCTGCAAGAATCTGAGTTTGTGTGTTCGAGTACCGCCACTGGATGAGTGAGTGAATATGATTTAACGTCGCTTTCAACACTTTCAGCCATATCATGACATTTGGTTCCTATTCCTTTTCACACCCGAAAACCACACGGGTAGGGTCCTATTCCTTTAACACCTGGGACCCCAAGGGGTGGCTGCAACTGGGACAAGTTGTGTGAGGGAAATTACATATTTGAAGTTGCAGATAAGAAATATATTAGCATTTGAAGCTTTATATAGCATAGAAAATTGAGAATGCCAGCTGTGTATTTCATCCCGGCTCATTGTTCATTTCACAACAGGTGATAAGGAATCAATACTGCATGTCCAACTCTCTATGTTTTTACGTTTTTCAAAATTGATTTATGTCGGTCTTTCGAGGGTTTTGCGATATAATATGTTGCCAGCGAGAAATTTGTGAAGCTCGTGAACATATTTTCTTGATGAAATACTGGCCTGTATACCTACGCAAAAGCTTGGTATAACTTATGGTACAACTACATGCATCTGTAGAAGAACATTCAATCATTTTATCTGTTCAGCACAGAAAGCTAATTCTTGGCAACATTTTTCATATGAGAATTAGGCCTCTGTTAATTAATCTTTAGCTTCTCATGACCTTGGGAGGAAATTATGATGATGCTGAAAGCTGTAATTATTAATTATTTGGATGCATTAAGACATTGCAAAGACAACTATTTCCCCTAATTTCTGCAATTAGAACTGCAAAAAGCTTCGTTGTTGACTAAATCATGTGAAATTTAAATGCCCCTGTGACATTATATCATAGAATTTAGACACCTTTTTTAAAGAATGAAAATTTGAGGGAAGTTAACCCATATCCCAACTATATTTACTTACATTTATCAATAGTCTTGTAAATTGCTGCTTCCAATAAATTAGAATCAGCCACCAGAGTCTCGTTCGAATTATCAATTAACGGAAATGTCTGCATAGAAAAACGTCAGCTTATGAATAGAAGCCCAAGAAAAGAAGCCAACAATATTATTTACCATCGGTACGAACTGGAAAAACAAGAGTTCAATTGAACCCAAAATACGTCCGTAAAAAAATACAGTCGATAAACAACACAAGGGCCTGGAGCGGTATTTGTAGGAGAAAGTAGAACTCCAGTTACTCTTACTCTGCGGGGGTGCATATTCACCCACCCCCGGTTATGCGCTTAATATGTATGTATAAGTAACTTTAAAACAAAAATTTTTTTAGCATAAGCTGCAAAAGTAAGCTCATCAGCCTGATGAATTGGGCTGAAATGACAGTAGGTGCCAAATACAAGGATTTCAGACTAAAATCAAGGGGAGTAACTGAAGAAAACGTCGAATCACGTTGTGCACAGCTACACATGGTACCGACCATATGTACCAAATTTCAAAAGAATCCATCGAAAAGTCTGAGACGAGTTGCATTCACGAGGACAGCATGTGGCAAATAAAAGATTTCAGACCAAAATCAAGGGGAGTAACTCAAGAAACTGTTGAATCAACTCGGAAAAAGTTTGTGCACATGTGCACTCGGCACCAATCATGTGCACATAATTTCAAAAGAATGCAATGAAACCCCTAGGACGAGTTTCGTTGACGAGGACTGTAGGTGCCAAATAAAAGTATTCCAGACTAAAATCAAGGGCGGATAACTCAAGAAAGCGTTGAATTGGTTCGAAAAAAGTTTATGCGCATCTACACATGATACTGATCATGTGTACCAAATTTCAGAAGAATCCATTGAAAATTCTGGGACGAGTTGCGTTGACGAAGACAGTAGGTGCCAAATACAAGGATTTCAGACCAAAATCAAGGGGAGTAACTCAAGAAAACGTCGAATCGGGCCGAAAAAAGTTTGTGCACATTTACACATGGTACCGATCATGTGTACCAAATTTCAGAATAATCCATTGAAAACTCTGGGACGAGTTGTGTTGACAAAGACAGTAGGTGCCAAATACAAGGATTTCAGACCAGAATCAAGGGGAGTAACTCAAGAAAACGATGAATTGGGCCGAAAAAAGTTCATGCACATCTACACATGGTACCGATCAGGTGTACCAAATTACAGAAGAATCCACTGAAAACTCTAGGACGAGTTGCGTTGACGAGAAAAAGTTAACGGACGGACGGACGGACGACGCCATACCATAATACGTCCCGTCAAAGTCCAATTCTGTTTCGTAACAGGTCCGACTTTTGCATGCACCAGACTACCGCGCAAGGTTTGACGTGGAACCGGAAGTAAACTTGGTGCGGGAAATGTTGGTAGAGAACACCAACAACAATGGCCAAAGATCGGCTTGAAATAAATTTTCAATGGATTATTTCTTGGATTGTCCATTCCTTCAGATAGATCTAGACTTCTAAAATGTATTTAGAAAAATTGATCGCATTTTTATTATTGTTTTGGTTAGATGAAATCCCACTTGCCGCATGCGACAGGTAGATTTTTTGCAACTTGTCGCCGGAAAAATTCACTTGCCGGTTGAATGTAGGAAGGCGTTATTTCGACCGCTGCCTTGTTCTGCAGATTTTTTTTTGCAGCAAAAAATAAAAAATAATTAAAACAATGCGTAATTATTGTTACGACAAAAAACATGCGGGCAGGTCATGAGAAGCTAAAGATTAATTAACAGCCTTTAACATCTCTTGTACAAAGGGAGCCACTTAAATAATATTTCAAGACTTTGGGTTGGTCTGAACACTAATGGAGTCATTAAGAAGCTCGCCATATCATAACTGCACACGCAGTAGGTTTACACATACCAAAAACAAGATTGCTGAAATGTTATCAACAAAATTCACGCATTGAAATTCAATACAATTCAATAGAATTGGTGGTCCAGGGAATCAGAAATGATAACATGTCTGTGTTTCATAATTAACTGTGCAAACTTGATTTGCTGTTGGTGGCGGAGTCAGATTTATAGGGATCGTGACAAAGGTATCAACAATGAGTGTTTGAACTAGGATCAGGAGGGTGTGCCTATTGTGATTTACAGCGAGAGACGGATCACAAATTGATTTGGCTTGACGCGAGTCACCACACCCACACCACTAATTCCCATCAATTTGAGATCAATTAGCTCCATACAGACAAGTCAGTCTTCACTCTCATTATCTATCTCTTGTCTTTTTCTCTTGGGATTACAGAAATTACATGCACATGTATTCCTGAAAAATACATACAGCTCCAAGACAAACTTCCAGCAAAGGCAAATTGGTCCAGGAAAGACAAATTGGTCCTGGAAAAAGAAATTTGATCCAGAAAAGACAAATTGATGCAGGGAAGGCAAATTGGTCCAGGAGAGACAAATTGGTCCCAGAAATGCACAGTAAACTGGTACAGGATAGAAAAACACAGCAAGGAAGCAATGCCCCCCTCCGCTTTAATCTGACACTGCTCCGCCATTGTTCTGTTCTGTATTGGTCTGTGGAGGCCTAATTTGGATAATTATAAAAATTTTGTTTCAGTCACTTTTTTCGGCATGCCTCGCATAAAACATATTCCAAGTATCGAACAACAAGTAATAATACAATGTTTTGATGCAAGATGGTCGCCCAGGGCTTTCGCCAAATCCAAAAATGTGACCTGCATGGTTAGGAGACCTACATTACTTGGGAGTATATTGTGGTGAAATTATGAAGCGATCGTGAATTTTGCACCCAATTTACTCTTTTTGGGGCAATTTCATACTTCAGGACCTATGTGGTCTGCTTTGGAATGTAGAATAAAAATTTTATAACCATTTTCCCGGTCCAAATCGGTTATGGACTGAGATCCAGCTTGGACAAATAAATATATCCCATTCACTTAGGTTTGATGAACAAAGGGCCATAACTCTTGAAAATATAACCGAAAGCAGAGAAACTTAACGCTGCACAACCATGGGGCATTGACCACATATCATGCAGATTCCATACTTGTTCATACAATATTAACCAAGATCCAGCCCGGACAAGTCCCAATTCACAAAGACTTGATGAAAAAAGGGCCATAACTCTTGAAAATATACGCGAAACGCGGAAAACTTGACGCTGCACAACTACAGGGCACTGACCACATATCCTGCAAATTTCATACTTGTCCATAAAATATTAACCGAGACCCAGTCCGGACAAGTCCCAATACACAAAGACTTGATGAACAAAGGGCCATAACTCTTGAAAATATAAGCGAAACGGGGAGAAACTTTACGCTGCACAACTGTGGGGCACTGACCAGATATCATGCAAATTTCATACTTGTCCATACAATATTAACCAAGATCCAGCCCGGACAAGTCCCATTTACAGAGATTTCAGAAAAAGGGCCATAAATGTAACTCTTGAAAATTATACCGGAACTCGGAAAAAACTCTACGCTGCACAACTACGCGGCACTGGCCACATTCCATGCAAGTTTCAATCCTGTCCATCAAATATTAACCGAGATATCGTGCGGACAAGAAATTCCGACGGACAGACGGATGGATGGACAGACGGACGGATGGACAGACGGACACCTGGACAGACGGACGGACAAAGCGATCGCTATATGCCCCCGGGGGGGGGGGCATAATTAATATTGGAAAGACAAACTCGTCCAGGAAAGGAAAATTGGTCCAGAGAAGACAAACACATGCTGGAAAGGCAAATTCAATGTTTGTTGACAACTCTCTAGAAGGGCCGCAGCATTTCACATGATTTAGAAAAACTGATTTATTTTTCATGTTCTTTCATATATCATTCCCCTCATTCACAGGACTGCGGTCATCAGACCAGATTGATTCTATCAGGGGAAATGCAATGTTTACGTGCAAACAGGGTCAATCTGACCAGGTATGCCAGGGAACGAGAATTCACGAATGTCAACAAATATGTCCGGCTTTGCGATGATGATGGGAGCCTTGACAACATGAAATAATAGAATCGTATATATGTTTGTCATATTGGCACCGTCTTAATCTGATTGGGTGGTTTCAGTTGGTAATGTAGAATTTTGAATACATGTATGTCAGTTCATTAATCGATGTGATAATTAATCAATGTTAGAAAAACCAAGTATTTCACCGGACGGTCTGCAAAACTTGTGTTGTACGCATGCACAGTATGGTGGATGAAAATGTCCTACATATAGATATGAATTCTACATTTGAGGAAATAGATTATATATCTACGGAATTTCATTCAAAATAGGTGCTAACCTTTCCAAGTTTACATTGAACTAGGCTACGGTAATCTCTCTAATAATATTTCAATCGCCCTATCGAAGTTCAATCAGCCCCAAATTTGGAGACAGAATTCAATCGACTGTTCAACTAAATTTGTTGACACTCTCTAAAATCATTGAAATAACCAAGAAATAAAGGATTATCTGCACGATTTTGAACCATTTTCCTACGAAGTAGGCTACAAAATCGCAAATTGTCCGGTAATGAGTGAGTGAGTCCATCCGAATCCTTTCGTCGGCAAAATAAGCAGAACCGTTGACATTAGAACCTTGATTTTTGGCATGAACGTGCATTAGGGCATTGTTACCAGCAAGTTCTGATCTGAAATAATTCTGATTAAAATTAGATTTATATATATGTAAACTGTAGCCTTTAACGTGTATCCTATTTCAATTCAGTTCAAATTACCCACGGCTAAAAATACCCTGTCATTGATCCACATGCCACATGGCCCTATTACTGAGGTTAATCTTAACGTGCATCTGGGACAATTCTACAATTCCCCAACAGCATAGGCCTACTGCATATACCCTCAAACAATCAGCGCTGTTTCCATAACTTAAATTGCTAAACCATATCATTGAAATAATATTAGCAGAAAACATTGATAGTTATGATATGTACACTATGACCAAAGACATGTTCATAATGTCCTAATCGCATAGTTAGGACAATCATTACTTTGCATCAGAGAGTGTGTGACTTGGATTCAAGGGTTAAGACTTTGGAGGGAAATACAATTTTGACAGCAGAAATATTACCCCGCCATTTGCTGATTAGAGCGATAAAATAGGGTAGGCTAAATGGACCCTTTTCAATGCAGTATTTCTTGGCATGGATGTGAAAATATGAGGACATACTTTGGGGTTTTTGTTGTACCTCTTGAATATTGACTATATATCACACTTGGATATAATTTGAACAAAAAATTACATGTGTAAACAAAATATGTCTAAATTTCTCTTGTCATTTCAAATCTTGATCCATTTTGATTCCTTGATTAGGGGGTACAGAATCACTGCCACGGAGTGTGCTGGTGTGTCACAGCAATGCAATTCCGATTCACACAACGAAACTGAGGTGGTTTAAGGTTTATCAATGAAGAAAATCACCGATCAACCGCCATAGAATATAATGTGAAACAAGAAAACCGGAATAGTACATTCATCAGATTGCCGATACCCAAAATGTGTTGTCTCATATATCTAGATAACAACGTGATGTAGAGATGCTATTTATTCGTCTTTGTACGGGTTATGCTCAGGAGAATGACATAGAATCATTATTATCTTGTGCAGAGAAGGTGTTGGTCTTGAGTTGAATTACCGTAAACTACATAAATGCTACCTTTCTACTATAGTACTATATATAAAAATTGTTGTATTGTTGGGAAAATAATGTGATTCAAAAAGTTGTTTTGATCCTGGACAAGGGCACTGAAAACCATTAAAGAGATGTAAATGTAATTTCACACGTAAAGCTTGAAATCTACTGAACCTATATTATTCAATCTGTTTCCTTTAATTAAAAAATTGTAGAATTAAATCGGCGATCGTTATTTATTTTGGAATGAAGGCGCATTAGGAGACTGTTACCAACAAGTTCTGAGCTGACCTACTTTTGGTGAAAATTTCTGGTGATTTTTGATGAACATCACTGGCGATTCTGACTTGGGCAGTGCCCATCTTAATATATAGGCAGGATTTCAACTGGGGGTGGGGATTTCCAAGAGTTCAGTTCGCGAGTCCTAATGCCTACTGTACTCCGTAGGTCCTGTGATGCTAGTCACACTGCTCATGTTGTCAACTTGTTGTTCAATTAAATTTGATTACCCCCAGATTTCATTTTGAGAATTTCACTTCCTGTGATTGAATTATTAGAGGGATTACTTGTACTCATACAATGTACCTGTGCATTGTTTGCTAAGTGTTTGCTGCATGATATTTTTGGGGCATTCTTAAGTTTGTCTTGCATATTAGATTGTGTATGGTCCCTAGTAGTAGTGTCTGCCAAATACTGTTCAAAGTGTCGAGATGGTGGAAACCGTGTAGAACTATCCATATTTGAAGTGACAAATTAGCTGTAACATGTTACCTATTGGTAGGGCCAGACTGCCTAAGAAGTGATGAAAAAAACTTTCCCTTTGTTTATAATTATTAAACTAGTACCCTAAATTAAGTTTATGAATGAAGAGAAATATACATGTACACTGGTCCAAATCTAGTACATTTTTACCGCACTGATACAATTCAATTCAATTCAATTCAATACAGGATCATACACTTTGATTATCTCTGACTACCAGTATTTTGGTCCTACCATAATCTCTATGTATGAACTAAATTTATCTCCCCGCAAAAGAGAGTTCCAATTTCCTTGACACCACAAAGTAACCCAGAACATGCGCATTGTGACTGATTAGAATGTGATATATTTTCATCAACCAATTAGCAGTGGTGTCACAGAGGTGTGCCAATAAAAACAAGAGTGACAAGAGTCATGAGTGATCATGTGATTCAATCATTGGCGACAAAATCGTGTGAAGGTCTGGCCCTGTACGTCTTGAGTTAAACTCGGATTAGCGCTCTGACTCCAGCTACACCGTACCGGTATATTTTAACAACTTAGCTGAGGCATCCTCACATAACCTAACATTTTATCCCACCCAAGAGCTCAATGAAGCTTTTCGAGATTATGTCATTAACCGAATAAATGTTGTGTATGACAAAAGTACAACAACCAGTGTGAGTCTCCCGTAAGTAATGAAAGCCTTGCCCTGTTAGTCGGTATATTGTATGGGGGTTTACGTCTGGGAGAGTGGTCTCCATGAAAGACTAAGTACATTGTACTCCGGTGACATATCCAATACCATTAGCCTCGGCTCAGTTCCAAGAAAACAGAAATTAGGGAAGATGTTCGATAACCCGTTTTCCACAACTCCTAAAAGCCAGTTGCCTGCCGCTAATGGGTGTCGATGTCGTTCCATTTTCACACTACAAGGCCGGTGTTGGCAGGAACACAAGTGTCAATGTCACTTGGAAAGACGGCTTTAAAAGCATTACTAGCCAGCATGAACAAGCACGAACACACAGCCACAACTGAGAAGGTGTAACGTTTTGACAGGACTATATATTCTATATTTAAATGATGTTCAGTTCCAGACATGGTGATTAGGGTAATGTTCCCATACATCACCATTCATCACCACTGACATGTGCACAACGAAAATTTCGAGATTGCTACCAATTGGCACTGCCTAAAGGCCCATTCTCACGGTGCGATTTGTAGTAACAACTTGTAGCATACAATGTACAACTCAGTTGCGTCGTGAGAACACTCGTACGATTTTAGTCGCATGCTACAAGTCGTATGAAATAGGGCAGGTCCTATTTCATGCGATTAGTTGCATGCTACAAATCGGGGAATTCCCCCGCCGAGTTGTTACTACAAATCGCATCGTGAGAATGGGCCTTAAGGCCATCCTTAAACAATCCAGAGAAAATATCAAAGACTATAGTTGCGCTTATCAATGAGAATTTTGTACATGTAATACATTGTATCATTGACATATTTTCAACGATAAACAAAAAGGGGCATAACTCTGAAAAAAGTCTTGGGTCGTCGTAAAGTTCACATGGACATTGTCAAGCTGTGACAATGATATACCATTTTACTCAACAATCCAATGAAACAACATTTTGCACTAGTTGAATTCGCAAGAGTATTTTTGATGATAAAGAGACATAACTATTGAAAAACACATTGATCAGAGGAATTAGAAAATTCACAAGCACAAGTTTATGTCATTATGATAATGTGTACAATGATCCTATTCGACTATTTTGAGTAATTGCATTCACAAGAGTATTTTTTTATGTATGAAAATACATACAAATCATGGACATTCACCATGATAAAATCATACACATGCCCCCCCCCCCTTCGAGGTGTATTGACTTTATATAGGAGGTACCACAATTACATGATCACTCGTCCCCAAAAATATTACAAAAATTCCAAGTCGTTTCACCATTCAGCATATTGACCACTCTTCATCACCTCCACAAGTGTTGAACCCAACTCATTTTCTTGCCCGCTAATAGCGAAAGCATGCGCCACCACCTGTTTGACCTCCCAGAAGAAACGGCCATTCGGTAATCATTGTCTCAGGTTCAGTTCAAATCAAGACCCGGTTTGATGGATAAGAATGTCCAGGTGATTACATGTAGTGTCACTTTTTATATCCTTTTCTATTTCAATCAAGGATGGACACTAGCTGGGTTAGAAGAAAGGGAACGGACACTCTTAGCCACCAAACTTTCTTAGCTTCCACACCGGGTTGAAGTAAGGTAAGATGTCTGCATATACATGTACTTACCAGACAGATCGGTTGTGATTTCAGTTTGGTCCACTGGATCTGAAATATAGAGAAATTTTATGAAATTATTTGGTACATACATGGGTCAAGTAACTGAGAATGCAAAGTTACATTTCTGTCCACAGTAAAGTGTATTTTTATATCGCTTAGAATATTTATGATGGTTCAAATCTGAAATTGTACATGTAAGTTGCATATGGCAGTGGATTTATCAATTTAGGAACTGGTACTCAATTCCACACAAAATTAAGCATATAGCAGTGGGTTTATCAATTTAGCAACTGTTACTCAATTCCACACAGAATT
>JAVTVY010008414.1:0-49577 GCA_036873755.1 Hanleya hanleyi
TTGCTTTCAGGACTACCGGTCTGCTACCTCCTATTTTGTGGGAGGACCGTTGGCCGTGTGGGTTTAATAGCTCGCCGACATTCAGTGCTGGCGATTAGGTGCCTGACTCTGGGGTCGCTGGTTCGAACCCCAAACGGGACTCGACCAATTTTTCAAAACTAGAGTATGTGCTGTTCTAAGATAGTGTAATCCCAAAATAACGAAAATACTGTTATACGATCACTTTCTAAATGACAAAAATATATAATTTCAAGTACGTTTTTATTTCAAGTGCGGTTTTCAACGGAATTCCGACCATACTTGAACTCAAGTGTGATTTCAGGTTCAAGTGAACTTTGGCCGAGTGGTTTAGATCGCCGACATACAGTGCTGGCGATTAGGTGCCTGACTCTGAGGTCGCTGGTTCGAATCCCACACGGGACTCGACCAATTTTTCAGCACTAGAATCTGTGCTATTCTAAGATAGTGTAATCCCAAAATAACGAAAATACTGTTATCACTTTCTAACTGACAAAAATATATCTTCCTATTCAGTATTATTACGATCATCAGAGGGGTACTGTATGTTCGCTTTCAAGACTACCGGTCTGTTATCTCCTATTTTAAGGGAGGTCCTTTGATCGAGTGATTTAGCTCGCCGACATACAGTGCTGGCGATTAGGTGCCTGACTCTGGGGTCTCTGGTTCGAAACCCACACGGGACTCGACCAATTTTTCAGCACTAGAATCTGTGCTATTCTAAGACAGTGTAATCCCAAAATAACGGAAACACTGTTATACGATCACTTTCTGAATGACAAAAATATATCTTCCTATTCAGCTATGGGAGCTGCGTCATTACGATCATCAGAGGTGTACTGTATATTCGCTTTCAAGACTACCGGTCTGCTACCTCCTATCTTGTGGAAGGACCGTTGGCCGAGTGGGTTAGATTGCCGACATTCAGTGCTGCCGATTAGGTGCCTGACTCTGGGGTCGCTGGTTCGAACCCCACACGGGACTCGACCAATTTTTCAGAACTAGAATATGTGCTGTTCTAAGATAGTGTAATCCCAAAATAACGAAAATACTGTTATACGATCACTTTCTAAATGACAAAAATATATCATTTCAAGTACGTTTTTATTTCAAGTGCGGTTTTCAGCGGAATTCCGACCATACTTGAACTCAAGTGTGATTTCAGGTTCAAGTGAACTTTCATGAAAAGAAAAAACTCTAGTCAAAGGAGGTTTTCAAGTGCAGTTTAACTTTCAAGTGCGAACATTACCTCAAGTGAGGTTTCATGAAATCGGCCCCGGAGTAAATATGTCGATAATGATAACTTTTTTAAAATAAACTAGGTTCGTTGGTATTTTAGCACTGTACAGGCTTGGATCTTTGAGTCGGTGTCATTCGGCAAAAGTATTTCGATTATTCACGTGAAGCTTTTTGTGCAAAGCGGCTGCTTGATGAATGTACAGCGGATGTTCGCATCTTATTCGATTAATAATTCATCGACTGAGATGCAGAGCTAGAAAGAGCTTCAACTGTGTTGAGCTGTAGGGCATCAAAGGGTCCACGTTCAAAATGAGTCCAGCCAAGAAGTACCACTGTATTCAAAATATCAAAGATGTTCGCGTGTTAGTTCATCACAGTTTTATCTAGTGGAAACCGTTCAAGATATGGGACGATGATCATTACCTTAACTGTTACTGATATGACGCCGAGTATTTTAGAACAGCTTGCCTTCAAATAATATACACTGATGACTGGCTTCTTCTTGCAAGGACGTGTGTTTCATGTCTACGGATTTAAGTGCTGAAATATTTATCAACAAGATATGCAAACTGATAATGGATTCGGATACTTTTTAACTATTGCATGGTTCGACTAGCTGTAATCGACCACAGTCAACCTTGACCTAGTACATGGTCTTGCATGGTTCCACGAACGTAGTCTAAATGTAGTCGCTAGCAATTCCAGGCTCATGGTGGAGAATGAAGCGCTTGGCCGCCGTCGGACCTCGCACGTATTTGGTCTGAATATGAACTTGCATTCAATAAATACTCCCTCGTTTGGGCCGTTTTTTCTGTCTGGCGGTCACAATGTTCATCATTGTCCAACAGATTACTTGATAGGGGTATTACATCATGACCTTGAAATATTTGTATCTAATACCGCTCAAGCCGGTGCTAGGGTCCGTGTGAGCATCTCAATTCAGTATGTCCACATCAAAAGCGATCACAGGGATCACTTTTGATTCTTGTGAAGTTTTAGAAATTTGGAGTCAGTATGTTTGTTTGTGGGGTCATATGACTTCTTCTCAGTAAGTCGACATTCTTTTCCACCACCCTTTAATATTGCGTTTAATTGATGGGATTTCACTCGTAAGACAATCCACGTTGCTGTAAAAGCACACATTCCCACAATTCGTAGAAAAAGCAATGTCTCATTTTTGTTGTAGAAAATTTTAATTTCGCCATAATCCTTTAATATATTAAATCACACCTGTCCTTTGGCTTTTGACCACAATGAATTTACGCGCCAAAGCAAACTAAATGTACACTGTGGTAGATATAATAATGTCTAAAATAACTACATAAACAAGTTCAGTTCACACTAATATGTCGCCGACGAATACACACAAAGACGATATAGTGAATATAGAGATTGATAGTATGAATACATTTATACCCATCCACTAATAATTCCCACTTGAACTTAGCCCTGAATTAAAAGAGTCAGCCTGGATAAATGATATGGAATTCGATTTTATTGAAGATACACGTTGTCGATCAGACAGTGGTGAGAAAAGCAGATAAGCTTACCAAAACTAACATGTTTTACCATGTTAACTTTAGATGGCTCGCTTTGGCGAGTACTCAGCAAAAAGTCAAGAACATCATTTACTCATCCCACTTTTTCGTTTATATTCATTTTCCTACAACACTTCATCATAATTGTAAACAACTGAACGCTCTCCGTGTTGTTACTTTTTGAGCCGATGGCGCATGTTACTATCCTAGCTCCGGAAGATTTATGTTAATAGTAAAACATGACCGATGGTATTCGATACAACCGAACCATTACGAAGTTCGAGGTACCAGCTGGAGGGGCTATTCTCAGGTTGTTTTTGATATGAGAACATACATTGGGCTTCTCAGACCTCCTGTCTCACATTTTCTCATCTCACAAGTACAGTCTCGTGTTTGTTTCCCGATCCGTTTGATCGCTGCCTATTCTCAGTACGATTTAGGCGTGATGGATAAATGGAAATAAACATCAACTGTGCGTTAACTTATTAATATTGCGTACTTCAACAAACATACTATGATGAAGGTATAGAATATGTAAGGCATGCCAGCTGTGTGAACTGTGTAGTTTTTCATGCTGAAACTCCATATTCGCCAATACTTCCGGTATATCTAGATATTTCGCTGGATTTAACATGCAATATGTAAAGTGGTTTGTTAGTTTCTTGCACTTTTGAGTACTTTAGGTATATCTGACAGGATGATGTATCTATTTTGGTTTGCTGTCCTCATCGAATCCACTTTGTCTGAGACACCAATCGCGTGGTCATACAGGGCATGCGCTGTACTGACACGGTATGCCGGGTATGTACTGACACGGTATGCCGGGTATGTACTGACACGGTATGCCGGGTATGTACTGACACGGTATGCCGGGTATGTACTGACACGGTATGCCGGGTATGTAACACCAATGTTATTGGGGTTCAAATCTACACGCTTGGGTCTGGCTTTAAAAATATCCGTTTTCAACTGAACGACTCGCAGGATACATCTGAACATCTTAGAAATTGATAAAAGGGCGTAAAATTTAGGAAGGTTAGAGAAGAGCGCAATAAAATGCAACATCGTCAGAACTATTTGACACGATCAGTGATTTCATAATGCGGTTGATGGCGACCCACGATTCGTTCTTACAAATCTGACCAGAATAAATGAATGTAACGATGACTGAGTATACGCAAATTTTTCCAGAATGTTGGGTGAGCGCATGGGGGATGTAAAACACTTTTATGGACAGACCTACATGTATGTCTATCAAATATAGTAGATTAGAATCAGTACCCATAATCGAGGATCGTCAGAAATTTGCTCCGCGCAACAGCTCTGGTCGGGAGGGGAGGGGGGGGGGCGAAGTGGCTCGTCAAGGGTTGTTCCCCATGTCTTGACAATGAGAACGGAAGTTGCCTTTTGTGAACAAACCGAATAATTTCCCGCGTTTTATCTCGCAAAACGTTGTATATTGTATGCCACCGTGTTTCACGTGATTAGGTGATATTCGAGGCAGAAACACAACATAAAGTAAGCGCACCATAATCATGCAGTGTACACACAAACTTAAAATCGAATAGGAAGTCGTCGTCACGAGAGAAATGTGCGCTCTATGGACAATAACATTTTTGTGATTTGTTCATAGATTAATGAAGGGTGTTTCTGTTGAAGCAATATTAGAGTGCCGATGAAAATAGATTGCGCACCATGGCTAAAACAAAGAGAGAACTCCTCTGGAAAGTCACGTATTGTCCCCAAAATATTCACATAATCAATCTAATTCGCCAGTCAATCTAATTCGCCAGTCATACTTTTGAAATATGTGTATTCATGGTAAGATCAGATTATAATTTTAATTATTGTAACATCATCAATTTTTGAACATCATCATATCAAAAATGCCACATATTGTGCGTTTGGCGCTCTGTATCCTCGGCCGACGTGTAATGGTGGTGGAAAACTGCACCGGCGGATCTGACAAAAAAGGCATGACACGACAGATCGATATTTTTATTGCATTGCACTGTACTGTCTTGAGACCTCTGTTGACATAATAGCCACGCGAACCAATCGGGACCAAGACGAATGAAACTATTGCTTCTGGGCCCCAAATGAGTTAACCGATGTCGTTAATGTTAATTTTTAAAAAGACTTAAATAGATGATATTAATAATACGATATCATACAATTAGTACGTTGTTTCTCAAAGAAATATGCAAGGAGATATTCAAATATCGATATTGGATGAGACCAAATCTGATTCGTCTTTTGATCTTAGCGGTTTAAGATATCTAATGGATATTTCACTAAGTGAATAAGAACATGTTTTACCTATCACACTTTTTCGTACACCACTTGGTATCTAAACAGCAAGCAATCCAAGAAGATGGCGCGTGTTGTCTTCGCCATCATAGATCCGAAAAACTACGTTCATGTGAAAACTACGAAGTGACCACACTGCCCTTAGCCCAGGCTTAAGCTCTCACCAACTGTCACTGTATTTGGTTCAATAACTACTTGTTGTCTTGGAAGAAAAGTATATACAGTATCAGTATACAACCAATTTGTGCCTTAATTGGACCAATAGTTGATGTGAATCATTGCCAATTTTAGCAGTTCCCTTTTAGTATTCCTCACCATAATCTATACTCCTTGAAGTTCTTTTATACGGCTTTGTCCAGATGGAATTATATTTACTTGAAGAATTATTTGCACTAGTTAGCTGGTGTGTTCCTATTTGCTTTTATTTTTGTTCCGTTGGGAAACTAGAGCTGACACCATAGTGAACAACTCTGAGCTGAATGGTATTTGGCCTATAGGCATCACATTTACTGCTCCTTACATATCAGTTCCCAGGAATACCAGTCGGGTGCGTATTACACCTGCGTGCTTCACCCGTCTTCTGCTGAAACGTTTCCAATTATTTAACTATCAACTGTATTTACAGTTTGGCTCCAGAAAAACAAGGGTAGGGTGTTGTACACGCACATTGACGTAGTCAGGTGATCAATCAAGTTTTTTTTTACACACAATAACACCATGTGTATCTGTAGTTGTGCATAGCCGCTGAACAACAAGTTTGCTATCTCGATTAGTATCCGGTGAATTCAACCTTTAACCTCGGTGATTAGAAGGTAGAACATGATCCGACAGTCAGTATCCATCCGCAGTCCATAAAGGGTTGTGATACCTCATTCCCACGACCAAAATCCAAGTTAATTTCTCGTAACAGTTTTCAATAATGACGACGTGGCATCATGATGTTGCTGTAGTCAACCCAAGCCACCGATATGTTCTCCGTTATGCTTAATCGCTTCTCACGTCGTTTTGTAGGGAATATAAGCTTCTACTCCAATATTGATAGAACGTGGATTTCGTTCTACACCTCATCCTTCAAATTTCTTTATATGATTTTTTTTATTTCTCCCCAATCATCTATAGGATGTAGTCCACTGTTTCACATTATTATCCCCCCCCCCTTCCCCTGGAAATTATAATACAGCAGAGTGTCCGAATTTCACCACGTGATAATTATCCCTCCCTTTTCTAAATATTTATAGTACCAAACTTCAGGATAATACTATTTCATCAAACATACATATGCGCATCGCCGGCTCAGTTGAGCTATATGGCGACACGGGCCGCCAAGTCAATCTTCATCAGCCTCAGTTTTTCAGGTGTTTGAATACAGGGTTATTTTAAATGAATATGTGACACAAATCCGCATGGACGACTTCATGTCAAGATTTTCCCATGAAATATACAAAATATACAAAATATGACCTATTTTGGGTCATTTCAGTAGATTTTCCAGGAAATATGGAGTACATTTCGAGGAAAGAAAACTGGTCCCGGCATCAAATCGAATAATCTCAGTAATTATGTACATTCTTTATTAAATTCAAATTGCCTAGCATAACTATACCTATAATATTGAAAAAGATGAAGATGGATAACTACTGATTGTGGTACATGTATCTGACTTGAATTAGGTCTGTGAATTATGAACATGGAAATTTTTTAATGGAAGACGACTCAATATTGAATGACGGACTGGACGCTTGTATTGGTCATTCTGATCATACCACATACAGCCCTGGCATATAAGTACACCACATCTGTTTCTGGCTTTACATGGTATATCGTGTATATAAAACATATAGGAAAGGACAATTTGGGCGTAGCCAGCCCCACCCCTGGGATCAGGGATGTTACAGCCATAATACCCTACATGAGACACCCTGATTGCAACTGCCAATTTACCACTTTTTCAATTCCAATTTTTCAGCAGTTTATGGGTGAAGGAAGAACAGAAAACAATCAAACAAAAACAAAGAAATACACATAAATATTGTCAATAATAATAAGCTGACGGCATGACCAGGTGAACTGAGTTTACGTCATTCACAATTGTTGCACGCATCTCTAAGGTTAGACATTACAGCTTGTGGTTAGATACATTTTTATTCGCTATGTCTGGTTTTTATTTTTTTATACATATGTATTCGCTATGTTAGTTTTTATTTAATAAGATCGTAATTCCGCTTAATTGCGTGGCTATGGGCCGTTTAAATCTTCATGGTGTTCAAATGAACAGTTACAAACGAACCGTGACTTAGATACATACCCTGGAAAGCGACTTGGAAATTCATTTGGACAACGAATAATGGTCAGTGATCAAGATATTATGTAGAGAACATCATTCTGTCCAGCTGGAATCATTGAAAACTGTTGACCGTTTCTCTCTTGTAGGAAACCACCTCGCGTTTTATAATTTTATTTCAAACACATTTGGAATTGCTGCTAACTGTCATACGAAATAGGTCTTCCGATTATTGACGAGGAAATTCTTTTATGGACGACGGCTGAATATTGAATGTCGGATCTGACGCCTGCTTTGGTTGATTTGCGTCCTGAAACTGTCACAGGAACTAATCCTGATATTATTGATATGGACATTTTCGGTGAACAACAGCTGTCTTACTGGATGCCGGGTCTGAGGCTTTTGAGATTTAGCAACAAAACCTCTGTTAAAAGAAACGGAAACACCAAATCCTGTGAGGTCATCGGTGAACGTACAGCGACATGGAGTTAATCTCTTATACATACAGCGACAGAATAGAAAAAAAATAAGCCGTAATCGAGTCAAGTAGATGACCAAATGACTAACTTGCAAACAATTAACTTGTCTACTCCATTTATCACGACTTTCCGCCTTGAAGCCCACAGAGGCAGCAGGTTCAATTAGTAAATGTTTGCAATTTGACAGCTTTGTTGGTCGATAAATCCTAAATTATACTGCCTATTTTCTGAGCGTCTGAGGTCCGGATCTTCTGTATTTCTAAACACTGAACATGAGGTGCAACACTCTCCATCGCAATTGGAACAATTTGCTCCTGCTTTCATGTTTGCGGTCCTGGTGATGGCAAGAGAAGTTCTTCGCTGGAAACTCCAGAAACACGAACTTAATTACAAACATCCAAAACTTTACGAGTTGATAAGTTTGACAGAGATAGGAGAATCTGGTGAAGCCGAGTCAGTATAACAGGCAATGGACTGAGGCATATGATAGCAGTGCAGCGCTCAGTCGGTGGCATACCTTTCACCTTGACTGGATGATGTTATTTTGGGTGGCACTGACAAAAATTGTAATCTAGGCCCTTTAGGCAGAGAATGCTCCCGATCAGATAGATTCTGTTCTGGTGGATGTAAAGGACACTTTATGCAGAAGCCGTTCATTCTGGTTAAGGAGTCAAAGAACAACAGCTGAAAACTACAACCGTAAGTTAAACATGTTATGTATTCGAATGTAATGATCAAATATTCGTTTGAGAAAAACGTTGTGAAGACCTTATGTATTTTACCAAAGAATTTCATGGTAATTTATTGTTGGCTTATACACTTTTTATACGCCCGTCAAATTTGACGGGACGTATTATGGTATGGCGTCGTCCGTCCGTCTGTCCGTCCGTCCGTTAACTTTTTCTCGTCAACGCAACTCGTCCTAGAGTTTTCAGTGGATTCTTCTGAAATTTGGTACACCTGATCGGTACCATGTGTAGATGTGCACGAACTTTTTTCGGCCCGATTCGACGTTTTCTTGAGTTACTCCCCTTGATTTCGGTCTGAAATCCTTGTATTTGGCACCTACTGTCTTCGTCAACGCAACTCGTCCCGCAGTTTTCAATGGATTCTTCTGAAATTTGGTACACATGATCGGTACCATGTGTAGATGTGCACGAACTTTTTTCGGCCAGATTCGACATTTTCTGGAGTTACTCTCCTTGATTTTGGTCTGAAATCCTTGTATTTGGCATCTACCGTCTTCGTCAACGCAACTCGTCCCAGAGTTTTCAATGGATTCTTCTGAAATTTGGTACACATGATCGGTACCATGTGTAGATGTGCACGAACTGTTTTCGGCCCGATTCAACGTTTTCTTGAGTTACTCCCCTTGATTTTTGTCTGAAATCCTTGTATTTGGAACCTACTGTCTTCGTCAACGCAACTTGTCCCAGAGTTTTCAATGGATTCTTCTGAAATTTGGTACACTTGATCGGTACCATGTGTAAATGTGCAGGAAATTTTTTTCACCCGATTTGACGTTTTCTTGAGTTATCTGCCCTTGATTTTAGTCTGGAATACTTTTATTTGGCACCTACAGTCCTTGCCAACGAAACTTGTCCTAGGGGTTTCATTGCATTCTTTTGAAATTAGGTACACATGATGGGTGCCGAGTACACATGTGCACAAACCTTTTTCGAGTTCATTCAACAGTTTCTTGAGTTACTCCCCTTGATTTTGGTCTGAAATCTTTTATTTGCCACATAACTGTCCTCGTGAACGCAACTCGTCTCAGATTTTTCGATGGATTCTTTTGAAATTTGGTACATATAGTCGGTACCATGTGCACAAACTGTTTTTGAGCTGATTCGACATTTTCTTCTCCTCTTGATTTTAGTCTGAAATCCTTGTATTTGGCACCTACTGTCATTTCGACCCAATTCATCAGGCTGATGAGCTTACTTTTGCAGCTTTATGGTAACAAAAATTTAGTTTTAAAGTTACTGATACATACATAAGCGCATAACCAGGGGTGGGGGAATATGCACCCCCGCAGAGTAAGATTAACTGGAGTTCTATTTGCTCCTACAAATATCGCTCCAGGCCTTTATGTTGTTTATCGACTGTATTTTTTTAAGGGCGTGTTTTGGGTTCAATTGAACTCTTGTTTTAAATATCCCTGTTGTTGTTTCACCAACATATTCGGTCAATGTAGATTATAGAAAAAGAGCATGTATATTGTGTATATTGTTAGATTTCCGACAACACAGATCTAAACCGCATCATAATCCTGAGGATATAGCAGGAGCTATCCGTGTTAGTTAAATCAGAGGCGTTTGAGAATGTCCACGCTAAGGCTGATATTATGAGCTAAGCAGTGTTCAGACACCGGATTTTGATGGTACATGATATATGTATTGTGAAGTACGTAATCATCTCAGAATGAAATCTGTTCCTCAGATTATATTATCATATGTCCATTGTTTACGTGGAGCATAATAAAACAGATACATTTACTATGTTAATCCATTGAATCCACTGTTTACATGAAATCGCCAAATGTGATATCATGTTTTCATTTAATCTGATATCATACCTGCATTCAGAGCTTTCCGATCTAATAGCATCGCAGGAGATACTAGTACATAAGGCTTGAAAAGGGGAAAGGGGCTGAAGGTCACCTCCTGAATGAGGAGGGGGCTGAAACTGAACCTCGGTATTCTGTTTGTACTTGGGATTAGGATAGCACAATAATACGGTAGGGGTAAAGTCCACCTGCATGTCCCACACCGCTTATTTACGTTACTAATTATCAATATATTGATAACATCGGTACGTAATGTCGGAGAAGTATAACGTAGAACACATGACGGATCTCTCACGGTAGTTTTGATGAAAGCAATACTGAGGCCGATTTCATGAAACCTCACTTGACTTGACTTTTTCAAGTGCGATTTTCGCACTTGACCAAGTTCACTTAACAAAATTCTCAAGTTGTGTTTCAGCAAACGTTTTTGACCGCACTTGGTCAAGTGATGTTTGAAGTGACCTTTTTGGAACGCTTTTGTGCGGTTTAGTAATAAATAGCACGCCCGCAGATTCAAGTGTATGCTCAAATACTTTATGCGCAGAAGCCGATCGGTAGAATTTCAGATGTCAAATAAATATGTCTGTGCTATTTTTGGATCTATGAGATGAAGAACAATGCCCACACGTGCATTATGATGCATGGGCACATAAAACAAAAATTCGAAACCATCTGACTTCATATTGATAATTTCAAATACAACAGTATTTTCGTTATTTTGGGATTGCACTATCTTAGAATAGCACAGATTCTAGTGCTGAAAAAATGGTCGAGTCCCATACAGGATTCGCACCAGCTACCCCAGAGTCAGGCACCTAATCGCCAGCACTGTATATGTCGGCGATCTAAACCACTCGTGCGTGACTCTGGGGTAGCTGATTCGAATCCCGCCCGGGACTCGACCAATTTTTCAGCACTAGAATCTGTGCTATTCTAAGACAGTGTAACCCCCAAATAACGAAAATACTGTTATACGATCACTTTCTAAATGGCAAAAATATATCTTCCTATTCATCTAGGGGAACTGTGTCATTACGATCACCAGAGGGGTATTGTATGTTTGCTTTCAAGACTACCGGCCCGGTACCTCCTATTTTGTGGGAGGCCCTTTGGCCGAGTGGTTTAGATCGCCGACATACAGTGCTGGCGATTAGGTGCCTGACTCTGGGGTCCCTGGCTCGAAACCCACACGGGACTCGACCAATGTTTCAGCACTAGAGTCTGTGCAATTCTAAGATAGTGTAATCCCAAAATAACGAAAATACTGTTATACGATCACTTTCTGAATGACAAAAATATACCTTCCTATTCAGCTATCCGGGCTGCGTCATTACGATCATCAGAGGTGTGCATATTGCTTTCAGGACTACCGGTCTGCTACCTCCTATTTTGTGGGAGGACCGTTGGCCGTGTGGGTTTAATAGCTCGCCGACATTCAGTGCTGGCGATTAGGTGCCTGACTCTGGGGTCGCTGGTTCGAACCCCAAACGGGACTCGACCAATTTTTCAAAACTAGAGTATGTGCTGTTCTAAGATAGTGTAATCCCAAAATAACGAAAATACTGTTATACGATCACTTTCAAAATGACAAAAATATATAATTTCAAGTACGTTTTTATTTCAAGTGCGGTTTTCAACGGAATTCCGACCATACTTGAACTCAAGTGTGATTTCAGGTTCAAGTGAACTTTCATGAAAAGAAAAAACTCTAGTCAAAGGAGGTTTTCAAGTGCACTTTAACTTTCAAGTGCGAACATTACCTCAAGTGAGGTTTCATGAAATCGGCCCCGGGGTATATATGTCGATAATGATAACTTTTTTAAAATAAACTAGGTTCGTTGGTATTTTAGCACTGTACATGCTTGGATCTTTTGAGTCGGTTTCATTCGGCAAAAGTATTTCGATTATTCACGTGAAGCTTTTTGTGCAAAGCGGCTGCTTGATGAATGTACAGCGGATGTTCGCATCTTATTCGATTAATAATTCATCCACTGAGATGCAGAGCTAGAAAGAGCTTCAACTGTGTTGGGCTATAGGGCATCAAAGGGTCCACGTTCAAAATGAGTCCAGCCAAGAAGTACCACTGTATTCAGAATATCAAAGATGTTCGCGTGTTAGTTCATCACAGTGTTATCTAGTGGAAACCGTTCAAGATATGGGAAGATATGACGCCGAGTATTTTAGAACAGCTTGCCTTCAAATAATATACAATAATGACTGGCTTCTTCTTGCAAGGACGTGTGTTTCATGTCTACAGATTTAAGTGCTGAAATATTTATCAACAAGATATGCAAACTGATAATGGATTCGGACACTTTTTAACTATTGCATGGCTCGACTAGCTGTAATCAACCAGTCAACCTTGACCTAGTACATAGTCTTGCATGGTTTCACGAACGTAGTCTAAATGTAGTCGCTAGCAATTCCAGGTTCATGGTGGAGAATGAAGCGCTTGGTCGGCGTCGGACCTCGCACGTATTTGATCTGAATATGAACTTGCATTCAATAAATACTCCCTCATTTGGGCCGTTTTTTCTGTCTGGCGGCCACAATGTTCATCATTGTCCAACAGATTACTTGATAGGGGTATTACATCATGACCTTGAAATATTTGTATCTAATACCGCTCAAGCCGGTGCTAGGGTCCGTGTGAGCATGTCAAATCAGTATGTCCACATGAAAAGCGATCACAGGGATCACTTTTGATTATTGTGAAGTTTTAGAAATTTGGAGTCAGTATGTTTGTTTGTGGGGTCATATGACTTCTTCTCAGTAAGTCGACATCCTTTTCCACCACCCTTTTAATGTTGCGTTTAATTGATGGGATTTCACTCGTAAAACAATCCACGTTGCTGTAAAAGCACACATTCCCACAATTCGTAGAAAAGGCAATGTTTCATTTTTGTTGTAGAAAATTTAAATTTCGCCATAATCCTTTAATATATTAAATCACACCTGTCCTTTGGCTTTTGACCACAATGAATTTACGCGCCAAAGCAAACTAAATGTACACTGTGGTAGATATAATAATGTCTAAAATAACTACATAAACAAGTTCAGTTCACACTAATATGTCGTCGACGAATACACACAAAGACGATATACTGAATATAGAGATTGATAATATGAATACATTTATACCCATCCACTAATAATTCCCACTTGAACTTAGCCCTGAATTAAAAGTCAGCCTGGATAAATGATATGGAATTCGATTTTATTGAAGATACACGTTGTCGATCAGACAGTGGTGAGCAAAGCAGATAAGCTTACCAAAACTGACATGTTTTACCATGTTAACTTTAGATGGCTCGCTTTGGCGAGTACTCAGTAAAAAGTCAAGAACATCTTTTACTCATCCCACTTTTTCGTTTATATTCATCTTCCTACAACACTTCATCATAATTGTAAACAACTGAACGCTCTCCGTGTTGTTACTTTTTGAGCCGATGGCGCATGTTATCTTACTATCCTAGCTCCGGAAGATTTATGTTACTAGTAAAACATGACCGATGGTATTCGATACAACCGAACCATTACGAAGTTCGAGGTACCAGCCGGAGGGGTTATTCTCAGGTTGTTTTTGACATGAGAACATACTTTAGTTTTCTCAGACCTCCTGCCTCACATTTTCTCATCTCACAAGTACAGTCTCGTGTTTGTTTCCCGATTCGTTTGATTGCTGTCTATTCTCAGTACGATTTAGGCGTGATGGATAAATGGAAATAAACATCAACTGTGCGTTAACTTATTAATATTGCGTACTTCAACAAACATACTATGATGAAGGTATAGAATATGTAAGGCATGCCAGCTGTGTGAACTGAAACTCCATATTTGCTAATACTTCCGGTATATCTAGACATTTCGCTGGATTTAACACGCAATATGTAAAGTGGTTAGTTAGTTGTTTGCCCTTATGAGTACTCGAGGTATATCTGACAGGAAGATGTGTCCATTTTGGTTTGCTGTTCTCGTCGAACTCACTTTGTCTGGGACACCAGCCGCGTGATCATACAGGGCATGCGCTGTACTAACATGGTATGCCCGGTTTGTAACACCAATGTTTTGGGGGTTCAAATCTCCACGATTGGTTCTGGCTTTGAAATAACCCGTATTCAACTGAACGTCTCACAGGATACACCTGAACTTCATAGAAATTGATAAAACAGCGTAAATTTAAGAAGGTTGGAGAAGAGCGCAATAAAATTCAACATCGTCAGAACTATTTGACACGGTCAGTGATTTCATAATGCGGTTGATGGCGCATAAATTAATGTTATGATACGCAATTTATGCTTCCAGAAAGTTGGGTGAGCGCATTTGGAGGATGCAAAACACTTTTATGGGCAGACTTATGTTTATCAAATATAGTAGATTAGAACCATATTCGTGGATCGTCAGAAATTGTAGCGACGGTTTTGGGAGAAGGCGCAGTGGATCATCAAATGTGTCAAGGGTTCTTCACGACATCTGGTCAATGACAACGGAAGTTGCCTTTTGTGGACAAAGCGAACAATTTTCCGCTTTTTATGCCGCAAAACGCAAACTGTATGCTACCGTGTTTAACGTGATTAGGTTACATTCGACTCAGAAACACAACATAAAAATGCACCAAAACCATGCACAGTGTGCACACACAGAACTGCTAAAATCGAGAAAGAAGTCGTCGTCACAAGAGAGATGTGCGCTCTATTGACAATGATGTCTTGATGAATTGTATAAATTAATGACGGGTGTTTCTGTTGGAGCATTGTTCCGATGCAAGTAGATTGCGGATCATGGCTCAAACAAAGTGAGAACTCCTGTGGAAAGTGCCGTATTGTCCCCAAAATATTCACATATAAACAATCTAATTCGCCAGGCATACTTTTATCTGTACAAGTTTGGAATTTGTATATTCGTAGTAAAATCACATTATAATTGTAATTCTTGTAACATCATCAGGTTTTGAACATCATCATATCAGAAATTGCTATATCTTGTGCGCTCTGTACTCTGTATCCTCGGCCTACGTGCAATGGTGGTGGAAAAATGTAACGGCGAATCGGACAAAAAAGTCTTATGACGCCACAAACCGATATATTTACTGCACTGTACTGGCTTGAGACCTCTGTTCATAAAATAGCCACGCAAACCAATCGGGACGAAGAAGAGTGAACTTATTGCTTCCGCGCCCCAAATAAGGTAACCGATTTCGTTGGTGTTAATTTTTAAAAAGACTTGAATTGATTATCTTAATAATACGATATCATACAATTGATACGTTGTTTTTCAAAGAAATATGCGAGGATATATTCAACTATCGATATTGGATGAGACCAACTCTGAGTGGTCTTTTGATCTTACCGGTGTGGGGGTATATCTAGTGGATATTTCACTAAAGTGGATAGCTTGATCTAAGAACATCTTTTACCTATCACACTTTTTCGTACAACACTTGGTATCTAAACTGCAAGCAATCCAAAAATATGACGCGTGTTGTCTTCGCCATCATAGATCCGAAAGGCTGATGTTGTTGTAAAACACGACCGATGACATTCGATACTACTGAAGCATTACGAAGCCTGGGACAGAGGGGTATCCTCGGGTTGTTCTTGACATGTGAACATATTTCAGTTTTAACATATTGTTTGGCTCACATTTTCACACTTTACAAATGAGAGAGCCGTGTGGATGATTTTCCAAATCCACTTCACTGCATGTCTATTCTCATTGTGATGGCGAACTGGAAATAAATAGTAACAATGTCAAAATATTAATATTTAATATTTCTGCAACAATTATACTATGATGAAAAGTAAAAATATCTACCAGTTGCATGAACAGTAGATGTTGAACCCTTATATGTAAGTATGTACATGTATGTGTCTGAAAGGACATCGAAGCTTCCAGAATATTCAGCAAAATTACGCAATTTGCATTTAATATCGGCTGTATAGTTGCTTCCTCATCTGCGATTGTTTACTCCAAATGCAACGGATGCCGAAGACATTGGTTTACTTCAACTTGCTCCTGCGAGTGAACACAGTGTTCCTACAGTTTTTACTTGACGCATATATTATAGCTGTCCTGTCCAATTATTTGAAACTTGAAAACAATATAAGCCCCATTAAACGTGTCATTGGCGCATTGTTAAGTTTATAACGTCCACAGACACTCCATTGAAAGGATAACAGTTTAAGAGAAGGGGTAAAAATAGAGAAAAGTGATACCATGAAAAAAAATTCATTGTTTTCACTTCCAGAAGCTGGAGATGACATAAGTATTTCAAATACACTTACAACTCAACCGCTTCTACAGGTATTTCCAGAAAAGTTTTGACAATCGGGAAAATATATTCTCAAATTCCATGGTACGTCTCTGCGCTTAAATACTGAACCATCATACGTTTTCAGTGACGGGTATCTTGGTTTATCTATCTAGCTAGTATAACTAAATATTCTGCAGAGTTATGTTGAAAGCAAAGACCTACGTCTCGCTTGCTGAGTTAGTACGATGAACTCGTGTATAGCTGCGCTGACAAATTACTTAAAACACTAAGCACAATTAGGGACAATAAACGTGTTTCTCGTTTTTAGGTAACATTAGAGCCTCGAAGACATCTAAGTGCTATGCCAAACATGTGAAGGATACTTGTTTGCGAAACAGAGGTAAAAATAGAGAGATCTGATAGCACTACTATTCCGTTGTTTTCAACTTCAAGAAACTGGCGATAACATAAGTATTTTAAGTGTACAAATTCTGTTCAACTTCTCTTTTACAATGATTCTATTTCATGTAGCGTAATTTCAGGTTATTGTCTCAAAGCCAATAATAAATGCTTTATGTAAATGTCTCCATGAGCATTTATTACTTTTACATTTTTTGAATATATAGTTTGCCGTTGGGCTCTCGGTGGCCGAGTGGTCTAAGGCACTTCGCTGGTGACCGCTAGCCTCACATCGCTGGACCGGCACGGGTTCGAGCCCAGCTCGTCCAAGTGTGAAAGTTTGTCAGTTACTAGCCGACAGGCGGTGGTTCTCCCCAGGTACTCCGGCTTTCTCCACCAACCAAACTGACTGTCCCCATATGAGTGTAACATTACACCAAATCGCCCACCCCCCGGTTTTGACAGGATTTTTCTAAATCACCACCTAGAATAGATTGGAACGATATGCAACGGTTGGGAAAAATTTACGACGTCTGCCGACTAAAAAGTACCCATATGACTCTACAGGAAAGCATCCCTCGGCACCTAACAATCAAACCCGAAAATACGGTGGATTCGCGGACGTAGCCTTAGTATATCTCAGCCGCGCTTTCAATGCGTCTTTTCATGTGGAGACTATGAAGTATCCACACGGCCCCTAGCACCACCTTAAGCGGAATTAGATACGCTAGCTCAAGAGCTGTGATGACAGATCAGCTCAAACAATGGTGTTAAAGGATGAACATCGTCGACATCTGATGGAGTAAACGCCTCAACATGGGGTAACCTGGTAAATGCAAGAATACCCAGAGAAACTAACCTGTAATGCCCGACGTCGTACCCACCAAAACAATAAACCGACATATATTTGTCGATTGACATGTACAGAGGGCGGACCTCGGGAACTAACAATCCACCAGCAGAATCCTGCCATATACAGGTAATAAATTGGAACAATATGCAAGGGTTGGGAAAAAAATGACGACGTCTGGCGACTAAAAAGCAACCATATGACTCTACAGGAAAGCATCCCCCGGCACCTAACATTCAGACCCGAGAATACGGTGGATTCTTCTCAGCCGCGCGTTTATTGCAGGGGTTCATGTGGAGACCACACGGCCCCTAGAATCACTCCTGGATGACAGATCAGTGACTTCACTACAGATATGCCCACATCTGGTTCAAGTTGACAAATCATAATTGTAGACAATCCCATTTAAAATGACATCGCATATCCTCTCATTTGCACAATGTATTTGCATTGTGGATGGAATCTACACTGGTCTGGACATATTTTTGTTCCAATTTCTGACAGCCTAATAATTCGCAATAGACGTGTAGGTCCATTTGGCTTAATTCAAGATACCTCGCGTTAGCAGTTAAATTGATGTCGTGTTACGTGAGGGACATGGCTGAGTATTTGGACCACACCTGCCATCTACTATTGCATCATGGGATAGAAGAGGGATAAAACTTCATCAGATACCGTTTCCTGAGTTGCCTGGTTTTCTTCTTACATTTTGGTTTCAGCCTCAGAGTTCAAATTTTCATTATATTTTCATGAATCCCATGAATCTATCCCATGATTCAATGTTCATCTAATCTAAAGCCATCGAACAAATATTATTTAATTGCTCATAAAGTTAGCCAGTGGTGACATTTCCTCTTCTTGGTGGACAATACCCGGCACATTTTGACGTTTTTTGCTCAAAAATGAAATATACCACCACGTCCCTATGTTTAACGAGGTGATTTTGCAGGACTTTGTCAGAAGACGTATGAAATGTCATATATGACTTCTCGTTACACCACCTTTTATGACTGTGTTGAAGTTCTTCTTTCTCTGTTGAGAAAAAAAACCCATATGTATTCATTCACGTACTAAAATTTGACTGCGGTGGGTGAAAATAAAACATACGAAACAACCCGAATAAGACATTCCAACGGTTATTTCGACTTGGGGTGTTTGGTGCTCTACCTCATCGGCTTTCATGACCTTTCCATACTGCATCCCAGTTGCATACAAACTTAACTTACTGAGTCAATAAGTTCCCACCAACAAAAGCTAAACTACTTGTTTGATTTGGTTGATTTTTTGAAGATTTTGACTTCCTGTCTATAGTGTCAATGTACCCAAAGGCCGGAGACGTTTTACTGTGTGGTTCCAGAGTAATCAGCAAATGTCAAGAACATCTTTTACCTGTCACACTTTTTTTCCGTTTACATGTATTTACGTACAACACTTCAACATAATTGTAAGCAATTGAAAACATTCCCAGTTGTTTCTTTAGAGCAGTTGGCGCGTGTTGTCTTCACCATCATAGCTCCGGAAACCTGATGTTACCAGTAAAACATGAACGATGGCATTCGATACTGGTTACAAACGAACCTTTACGATATCCGGGATACATGCCAGAGGGGCTGTGTTCGGGGTCTTTTTGACATGCTAATATATTTCAGTTTTCTCAAATATACTGGCACAAATTTTCTCATTTTACAAATGAGAGAGCCTCATAATTAGTTCCGTTTGATATCTGTACATACTCATCATGATTTACAGGTGACGACAAAGTGAATATAAACAGAAACAGTGCCAAATTATTAAAATTTAGTGTTTCTACATCAGATATACTACGTATATGATGAAAAAGAGATAATATCTAGATATATACCCGCCACTCGAGCTGTAGATGAACCCATATATACGGCTATGTTTCTGAAGGTCTTCGAAGCGTCCATGATATTCAGGGATGTGATAGAATTTCGCATTCAAGAGTATGTTGTTAATTTCGTTTCCTGGTGAGTTCAGTAGGTCGTTCTGCGATTGTTTTCAATAAATAAATCGCAACCGAAGACCTAGTCTACGCTTGCTGAAGCTTATGTGAGATTGTACGGTGTATCTAAATTCTATATTTGGAGCGTATGTATGTTCGCCCTGTCCAATTATTTGAACCTGACAACAAAATTAGCGAAAATAAACATTTTCTCCTCACATTGGTAAGTTTAGACATCTGAGTACCACCTCGTGAATTTAAGATATGAGTTTACCAAACCTAGGATACACCGTATTCTGGATCCTAGACAAAACAGAGCTGCTTGTTTTCGCTTCATGGACCCGGAGGAGATAACAAAAGTATTTTGAATACATTTGCGACCCCGCCGCTTCCACAAGCCTTCCCAGAAGTTTGACAACCAGTGAAATATGTTTTCAAATTTCATTGTATGCGCTCAATTTCTGGGTCATAATTTGTCATTGATGGGTAGGGTAATACACCTAATCCTAGCTATCAAACATGCCTAAATATTCTGTAGATGCTCGTCTGCCACTTGAAGGATTTTAGGTTAATACTATGAACATTTGCATTTAGGCTGCTCTGACCAATTATTTAAAATATCAAACAAAATTACGAACAACCAACGTTTTTCTCATTGTTTTGGTAACATTAGAGTTCCAAAGGACGCCCGTGTACTCTGTCAAATATTTGAAGGTTATGTGTTTATAAAACAGAGACAAAAATAGAGAGCCAGTACAGCACTACAATCCATTGTTTCCAACTTCAGGATGCTGCAGATAACATACGTATTTTAACTTTCTCACAGAACTGCAATGAAAGCCCCATTCTGTTAAAGTAACAGAATTTCTGTGATGATTCTGTTCCATGTACATAATTTATTATAATCTATTATCTCTCAAAGTGTTGCTAAGTAACAACATGTTTTGGATGTTTTTTCAGTGAGCACGTGTGCCTAAGAAAATTTTGACAATTATCTCCGTGAATACACTCCGAATACTGCATGATTTAACTACTGAAACCTTCAAAAGCTGATCTGTATCATGTTTTAGAGTTTGGTGCATGTATTTTGGCCTACTAATGCCTACCTAAACATACAACTTAACACTTGTTTTTTAAGCAAACATTAGATATATATATGAAGAGAGGTCAAAAGATACCAACTTAGAGCTTTGATCAAGTCTTCCTCTCTATAGTGTAAATGTACCTTAGTACGATGTTAGTGCATGTGAGTACGATGAACTCGTGTATAGCTGCTCTGACAAATTACTTAAAACACTAAACACAATTAGGGACAATAACCGTGTTTCTGGTTTTCAGGTAACATTAGAGCCTCGAAGACATCTGAGTGCTATGCCAAACATGTGAAGTATACTTGTTTGCGAAAGAGAGGTAAAAAATAGAGAGATCTGATAGTACTACTAATCTGTTGTTTTCAACTTCAAGAAACTGGCGATAACATACATTTTAAGTATTTTAACTGGGCCAATTCTGTTCAACTTTTCTTTTACAATGATTCTATTTCATGTAACATAATTCCAGGCTATCGTCTCACAGCCAATAATAAAAATTTTATATAAATGGTTTATAATTGTCTCCATGAGCGTTTTTGACTTTTACATTTATTGAACATATAGTTTGCCGTTGGGACAAATCACCACCATAAGTTGCTAAAATAGATTGGAGCGATATGCCAGGGTTGGGAAAAATTGACGTCTGGCGACTAAATGATCCCTCGGCACCTAACATTCAGACCCGAGATTACGGTGAATTCCCCGGCGTAACCTTAGTATCTCAGCCGCGCCTTTATTGCAGAGGTTCATGTGGAGACGATGAAGTATCCACACGGTCCCTAGCACCGGCTTAAGCGGAATTAGATACGCTAGCACAGGAGCTGTGATGACCGATCAGCTCAAACGACTTATCTGATGTTAATGGATAAGAAATCGTGGACGTCTGATGGAGTCAACGCCTCAACATGGGGTAATCTGGTAAATGCAAGAATACCCAGATAAACTAATCTGGAGTGCCCAACGTCGTACGGCTTAAGTTTCCCACCAAAACAATAAAGCTAGATATATTTGTCGATAAATGTACAGAGGGCAGGCCTCGGGGACTAAAAGTCCACCAGCAGAATCCTTCCTTATACAGGTCATAAATTGGAGTACTATGCAAGGGTTGAGAAAAATTGACGACGTCTGGCGACTAAAAAGCATCCATATGACTCTACAGGAAAGCATCTCTCGGCACCTAACATTTAGACCCAAGAATACGGTGGGTTCTCCGGTCTTGTAGGCAATCCCATTTAAAATGGCATCGCATGTCCTCCCATTTGCACAATGTATTTGCATCGTGGATGGAATCTAGCCTGGTCTAGAAATATTTTCCGACAGACTAATAATTCGCAATAGACGTGTTGGTGCATTCAGCATTCAAGAGAACTCGCGTTAGCAGTTAAATTAATGTCGTGTTACGTTAGGAGCATGGCTGGATAATTGGACCTAATAACCTGCTATTCAATTTTCATGGGTGTGCATTGCATCATGGGAGAGAAGAGGGATAAAACGTCATCAGATATCGTTTCCGCTCTATACGAGTTGCATAATTTTCTTTTTCCATTTTCGATCTCATCCACGGAATTCAGATTTTTATTTTTATTATATTTTCATGAATCCCATTAATTTATCCCATATTTCAATGTACATCTAATCCAAAGCTATCGAAAAAATATTATTTAATTGCTCACAAAGATAGCCAGTGGTGTCATTTCCTCTTCTTGGTGGACAATACCCGACACATTTTGGTGTGTTTCTGAAAAATGAAATATACCACCGCGTCCCTATGTTTAACGAGGTGATTTTGCAGGAAATTGTCAGAAGGCGTTTGAAATTTCACAAATGACCTCTCATTACACCACTTTTTATGGCTGGGTTGAAACTGCTCTTTCTCGGTTGAGAGAAAAAGCATATGTATTTATTCGCATACTGAAATTTGACTGCGGTGGGTGAAAATAAAATATGCGATACAACCCGAATAGGACATTCCAACGGTTAACTATCGATAAGTTATTCGACTTGGGGCGTTTGGTGCTCTACCTCATCAGCTTTCATGACCTTTCCATACTTCATCCCAATTGTATACAAACTTAACTTACTGAGTCAATAAGCCCCCACCAACAAAAGCTAAACTACTTGTTTGATTTGGTTGGTTGTTTGAAGATTTTGGCAGAACTATTACTACCCACACAATTTGTGTGATGTTTATTAGGCAACAAGCAGAGAGATATATATATATATATATATATATCTATGTGACCACTCGATGTAAAAAAAAAGGACTAATTCAGATTGTCGATCAGTTCTTCCTGTCTATAGTGTAAATGTACCCAAAGGCCGGAGACGTTTTACTGCGTGGCTCCAGAGAGTAATCAGCAAATGTCAAGAACATCTTTTACCTGTCACACTTTTTCCCCGTTTACATGCATTTACGTACAACACTTCAACATAATTGTAAGCAATTGAAAACATTCCGAGTTGTTTCTTTAGAGCAGTTGGTGCGTGTTGTCTTCACCATCATAGCTCCGGAAGCCTGGTGTTACCAGCAAAACATGAACGATGGCATTCGATACTGGTTACAACCGAACCATTACGGTATCCGGTATACATGCCAGAGGGGCTTTGTTCGAGGTGTTTTTGACATATTAATCTATTTCAGTCTTCTCAAATATACTGGCACAAATTTCTTATTTTACAAATGAGAGAGCCTCATAATTAGTTTCGTTTGATATCTGTACATTCTCATCATGATTTACAGGTGACGACAAAGTGAATATAAACAGTGCCAAATTATTAATATTTAGTGTTTCTACATCAGATATACTACGTATATGATGAAAAAGAGATAATATCTAGATATACCCGCTACTCGAGCTGTAGATGAACCCATATATACGGCTATGTTTCTGAAAGGTCTTCGAAGCGTCCATGATATTCAGGGATGTGATAGAATTTCGCATTCAAGAGTATGTTGTTAATTTCGTTTCCTGATGAGTTCAGTAGGTCGTTCTGCGATTGTTTTCAATAAATAAATCGCAACCGAAGACCTAATCTACGCTTGCTGAAGCTTATGTGAGATTGTACGGTGTACCTAAATTCTATATTTGGAGCGTATGTATGTTTGCCCTGCCCAATTATTTGAACCTGACAACAAAATTAGCGAAAATAAACATTTTCTCCTCACATTGGTAAGTTTAGACATCTGAGTACCACCTCGTGAATTTAAGATATGAGTTTACCAAACCTAGGATACACCGTATTCTGGATCCTAGACAAAACAGAGCTCCTTGTTTTCGCTTCATGGACCCGGAGATAACAAAAGTATTTTGAATACATTTGCCACCCCGCCGCTTTTACAAGTCTTCCCAGAAGTTTGACAACCAGTGAAATATGTTGTAAAATTTTATGGTACGCACTTAATTTCTGGGTCATAAGTTGTCATTGATGGCGGGGTAATTCACCTAATCCTAGCTATCAAACATGCCTAAATATTCTGTAGATGCTCGTCAAAGCAAACGCCCATGTGCCACTTGAAGGATTTTAGGTTAATGCTATGAACTTTTGTATTTAGCTGCTCTGACCAATTATTTAAAATACTAAACAAAATTATGGACAACCAACATTTTTCTCATTGTTTTGGTAACATTAGAGTTCCAAAAGACGCCCGTGTACTCTGTCAAATATTTGAAGGTTATGTGTTTACAAAACAGAGACAAAAATAGAGAGCCAGTACAGCACTACAATCCATTGTTTCCAACTTCAGGATCCTGCAGATAACATACGTATTTTAACTTTCTCACAGAACTGCAATGAAAGCCCCATTCTGTTAAAGTAACAGAATTTCTGTGATGATTCTGTTCCATGTAACATATTTATTATAATCTATTATCTCTCAAAGTTTTGCTAAGTAGCAAAATGTTGTTTGTTTGTTTTTTGTTGTTTTTATTCAGTAACCACGTATGTCTAAGAATGTCTGACAATTATCTCCATGAATACACTCTGAATACTTATTTATCTACTAAAACCTTCAAAAGCTGATCTGTTTCATGTTTTTAGAGTTAAACAGTTTGGCCTACTAATGCCTACCTAAACATACAACTTAACACTTGTTTTTTAAGCAAATATTAGAGATATATATGAAGAGAGGTCAAAAGATACCAGCTTAGAGCTTTGATCAAGTCTTCCTGTCTATAGTGTAAATGTACCTAAATTCACCAGATGTTCAAACAGTATACAGGCGACTGGCTCCAGAGAGTAATCAGCAAAAGTCAAGAACATCTTTTACCTATCACGCTTTTTTTCGTTTACATATATTTCCGTACAACACTTCATCATAACTATAAGCAATTGAAAACACTCAGAGGTGTTACAGTTGTGCCGTCGGCGCGTCTCATCTTCACCATCATAGCTCCGGAATCTCCCTGCTACCACTTGAACATGGCCGATGACATTCGATACTACTGAACCATTACGCGTAACCTTCGGCCTAGGATAAAATGGGGATCGCCAGCCACACTAGGCGGCGCTAGTGTTCCAACAGGTAAAGAAGACGTGGCGTCATAAAACGAACAATTATAACGTCGTTACATTATGACGTTTCCTTTGTGACGGGCAGAAAAACGGCATGGGCATGCGCCATTTACCCCTTAGGTAGCAGTCTACAGAAGGGCCATGGCATCTGAAATTAAACAGTAGGCAGGTTCATTTTATGCTAAACAGCAACCGTGTTATGAGAGAACCCCCATAGAACTATATATTTTCTGAAAGAGTAGGCTCTTGACATAAAGCCGAGACAGATGTAAGCCTTGTTGACGAAAATCAGGGTCCCCATAACCCATACTGAACTTGCTTCAAACTTCAGGAAAATCCTCTAAAATTGGTCCAAAATGGGTAATATTCCCCCTCCACCAAAGAAAAAATTTGACAATCGATTGTCCTGAAACTCACCGACACTGTGCCCAATCCAAGGACCAACAAAAATTGGCAAAGAAAATAGGGTGTCGACCAGGCGGTTTTCAAGCTCACTTTTACACCGTAAAGTATGCCATGTGATCGTAAGCTGAAAATGGCCCCAATTCACAGCCACACTTTCACACTTCCATCTGCATAGTGAGGCATGGGCCAATCCTACTGGCAAAATACCATGTACTGATTTGAAGCAAATCAACCAGTCAACTGAATGATATCACAAATATCAATAAACAAAAAGCCAACAAAAATTCTCATGGGGTCAAACCTGGTGGAATTTTAATTTCAAAGAATTTGAGGGGGACCAAACATCCGCAACTGTGGACTGAGCCCTTTAAGTGAAGGGTACTTTTTGTGGATTTTTTTTTATCTACTCCTTTCAATCTATGGGGCTGTACAAGTATAATGATATATGACACTCAATGGTTGAAAGTCATATTAAGATAAAACAGAGCCATACCTTTCCCCCTACCCCATTCATATTTTGACAGTTTTTGCGACGCCATTTTGTCAGGTTAGACCGCTATGTCAAATTTGAATATATCTGACTGAAAATTTTGCATTCAGTACTAATATTGTTTACAATTATGTTGAACACAATTCAAAACAATGATATTCACACCCAACACAGGACTGGAATTATGAAACCAGCACAGGGGCTTGGGCTAGAAGGGGGGGAGGGGTGGATAACTCTTAGCATGCAGGGGAATATCTGTTACATTGTGTATAGTATAGTATTGCCAACTCCAATGCTGGTTTTATGGGGGGGGGTAGGGGGGGGTAGGGCTGTTTTAATGGTCCCAGAGGAATTATTCTGTGACACTAAAACTTTTGAAAAATTCCTGGGACAATTGAACCCCACTCCCTCCCCCCGATAAAACACCAACATGGATGTTGGCAATTCTACACACCTTTTAACAGATATTTCCTGGCCATGCTAAGAGTTACCCCTCCCCCCTTTCTGGCCCAAGCCCCTGTGCTGCTTTAATAATTTCAGTCCTGTGTTGGGTGTGAATAGCATTGCTTTGAATTGTGTTCAACTTGATAGAAAACAATATTAGTTCTGGATGGAAAATTTTTAGTCAGATATGCAAATTTAATGTTACCTGAGAAAATGCCTGTTCTGTCATATAGGTAGCAGTCTACAGAAGGGCCATGGCATCTGAAATTAAACAGTAGGCAGGTTTATTTTATGCTAAACAGCAACCGTGTTATTAGAGAACCCCCATAGAACTATATATTTTCTGAAAGAGTAGGCTCTTGACATAAAGCCGAGACAGATGTAAGCCTTGTTGACGAAAATCAGGGTCCCCATAACCCATACTGAACTTGCTTCAAACTTCAGGAAAATCCTCTAAAATTGGTCCAAAATGGGTAATATTCCCCCTCCACCAAAGAAAAAACTTGACAATCGATTGTCCTGAAACTCACCGACACTGTGCCCAGTCCAAGGACCAACAAAAATTGGCAAAGAAAATAGGGTGTCGACCAGGCGGTTTTCAAGCTCACTTTTACACCGTAAAGTATGCCATGTGCTCGTAAGCTGAAAATGGCCTCAATTCACAGCCACACTTTCACACTTCCATCTGCATAGTGAGGCATGGGCCAATCCTACTGGCAAAATACCATGTACTGATTTGAAGCAAATCAACTAGTCAACTGAATGATATCACAAATATCAATAAACAAAAAGCCAACAAAAATTCTCATGGGGTCAAACCTGGTGGAATTTTAATTTCAAAGAATTTGAGGGGGACCAAAATCCGCAACTGTGGACTGAGCCCTTTAAGTGAAGGGTACTTTTTGTGGATTTTTTTTTATCTACTCCTTTCAATCTATGGGTCTGTACAAGTATAATGATATATGACACTCAATGGTTGAAAGTCATATTAAGATAAAACAGAGCCATACCTTTCCCCCTACCCCATTCATATTTTGACAGTTTTTGCGACGCCATTTTGTCAGGTTAGACCGCTATGTCAAATTTGAATATATCTGACTGAAAATTTTGCATTCAGTACTAATATTGTTTACAATTATGTTGAACATAATTCAAAACAATGATATTCACACCCAACACAGGACTGGAATTATGAAACCAGCACAGGGGCTTGGGCTAGAGGGGGGGAGGGGTGGATAACTCTTAGCATGGCAGGGGAATATCTGTTACATTGTGTATAGTATAGTATTGCCAACTCCAATGCTGGTTTTATGGGGGGGGGGTAGGGCTGTTTTAATGGTCCCAGAGGAATTATTCTGTGACACTAAAACTTTTGAAAAATTCCTGGGACAATTGAACCCCCCTCCCTCCCCCCGATAAAACACCAACATGGATGTTGGCAATTCTACACACCTTTTAACAGATATTTCCTGGCCATGCTAAGAGTTACCCCTCCCCCCTTTCTAGCCCAAGCCCCTGTGCTGCTTTAATAATTTCAGTCCTGTGTTGGGTGTGAATAGCATTGCTTTGAATTGTGTTCAACTTGATAGAAAACAATATTAGTTCTGGATGGAAATTTTTTAGTCAGATATGCAAATTTAATGTTACCTGAGAAAATGCCTGTTCTGTCATATAGGTAGCAGTCTACAGAAGGGCCATGGCATCTGAAATTAAGCAGTAGTCAGGTTCATTTTATGCTAAACAGCAACCGTGTTATGAGAGAACCCCCATAGAACTATATATTTTCTGAAAGAGTAGGCTCTTGACATAAAGCCGAGACAGATGTAAGCCTTGTTGACGAAAATCAGGGTCCCCATAACCCATACTGAACTTGCTTCAAACTTCAGGAAAATCCTCTAAAATTGGTCCAAAATGGGTAATATTCCCCCTCCACCAAAGAAAAAATTTGACAATCGATTGTCCTGAAACTCACCGACACTGTGCCCAGTCCAAGGACCAACAAAAATTGGCAAAGAAAATAGGGTGTCGACCAGGCGGTTTTCAAGCTCACTTTTACACCGTAAAGTATGCCATGTGCTCGTAAGCTGAAAATGGCCCCAATTCACAGCCACACTTTCACACTTCCATCTGCATAGTGAGGCATGGGCCAATCCTACTGGCAAAATATCATGTACTGATTTGAAGCAAATCAACCAGTCAACTGAATGATATCACAAATATCAATAAACAAAAAACAAAAATTCTCATGGGGTCAAACCTGGTGGAATTTTAATTTCAAAGAATTTGAGGGGGACCAAAAAACCGCAACTGTGGACTGAGCCCTTAGTACATGTAGACACCTGGCGTCAGTTCGAGCTGGCGAACCCCATTGAGTTCACATATCGTGCCCTAATAGCTACTGGCTATACCATTTCCTAACTATTTACAAATGAGAGTCGTGTGCTAATTGTTTGCTTTGTATTCTAGTTATGATTGATAACTAATACTCTGCGTCAGATTATTGATATTTAGTATTTCTACAACAAATATAGTATTATGAAAAGCGAAAATATCTAAGTATACCAGCTGCTGTTCACTGTAGATGATGCATATCCAAAATGAGCACGCTGAAATGAGGGATAGAACTCTCGAAAAGCCAGCCGTTTAACCTTAAACTGCATGGGAAGCCTGGGAAGTATATCCAAACTATCTGCTTGCCATTAAATATATATTTTGAATATTTAAATATGAAAACAAAATTCCTTCAAACTTTCTTCAAATTCATATATAAAATTGATGTATATATATCCACATATAATATTTACAGAATATGTAGAATATTTTCACAACAAATCTCTTCAAAATTGTTTTGAAGTATAGAAAATATGACGAAAATTCGTCTTATTGGGCTACTTTCTGTAAACCAACACGCGAGGGTCAAACCTGGTTAACTCGACCCCGGGTCTAGCTGGTCTACAGGTCTATTTTAAATATAACTGGGCTATGACAGTAAATTATGTACATGAAACCTCCCATATATACGCGTATTTGTGTAATTGTTTGAAACGAATCTTCCACAATATTCATAAATATGGCAGAATTTCGCATTAACCATAGGCTTAACCCTACCATACCTGGGGGAGCTTTCTGCGCTATCTCCGGAAGATCTGGCATTCGGTGACTTTGTAGTTTATTATATTGGGGTCATTTTGAGCCTATTTGGATAGCCCCCGACCATAGGATCATGGGTAAATTCAAAATGGCGGCCATGTGGGGTACCAGAAAAGTACATTTTCTTAAGATGTCTGCTTTTCCGCCAGGAAAAGTGGGAAAATACTATTTTGTTTCACAGCAGATTAATATTTACCAACTTATCATGCAGTTTTTGTGGAGAAATTACATGAGTAAAAATTTTGAAAATCTGACCTGAAAATCGACCAAAAATGCCTTTTTTGAAAATGTCGTCTCTGTTACGTCATCATAGCGGCCATCTTGGGTTTTTTTATATTTCTGGTAGAGCTTGACCCAAGGATATAGTGTGATAAGATTCAGCCCCTACCTCAAGGTTTAAGAAGAATAATTAGGTGGGCCCGTATGGCATCCCCGGGCCTGAACAGATGCCAAAAAGCCCAGGCCAGATAGTATGGTGTTCTATTTGTGCCAATTTGATCTCGCGCGTCGACTTGCAAAAGTCGACGCACGACGCGCGACGCGAAAAGTCGACATCGTCTTTTGAAACGCGACGTCGCCCTTTCCGTCGCGCGTCGCGCGTCGACTTTTACAATGTTAAAGAGATAGGCCAAAACTCGACCTCGTGTTTCAAAAGTCGACGTCGCCTGTTGGCCTATCTCTTAGCATTGTAAAAGTCGACGCGCGACGCGCGACGGAGAGGGCGACGTCGCCTTTCAAAACGCGACGTCGACTTTTCGCGTCGCGCGTCGTGCGTCACCTTTTTGAAGAATCAATACGCGACGCGCGACGGAAAAAGTCGACGTCGCGTTTTAAAAGGCGACGTCGCCCTATCCGTCGCGCGTCGTGCGTCGGGGTTATAATGTTAAAGAGATAGGCCAAAACTCGACGTCGTGTTTCAAAAGTCGACGTCGACTTTTGCCCTATCTCCTAACATTGTAAAAGCCGACGCGCGACGCGCGACGGAGAGGGCGACGTCGTCTTTCAAAACGCGACGTCGACTTTTTCCGCGCGACGCGCGACGGACATTCGCGTCGCGCGTCGTCTTTTGGTTTACAAAGGTGCGCATGTCTGGGGAGCATGTATTACTATAATGTTCACAGCTGTGATTTTCGATTCTTGTAGCTCCTGACCGGTGTTGGTAATTTGGTGAGAATTTACTGCAAGATAGCAAGAATGACAAGATATTTTGCATGCATGGAGACTATGTACAACATAATATATTTGTTTCGCTGTCTGAAATGGTTTTTTTTGCTGATTAATTTTCGAACACTGGTACCTGTATTCCACAAAATGCCCACCCCTCAATCGAGAGGACAATTCGCATCTATTAGCTTGTCAATGTGTTACTATTTCGTCGGACTAATACGTAAATTAAATTCAAGTTTCCAATAATGAACAAAAGCGTATGTAAGTCACTATTTTGCAGGATTAACAGTAACGACTGGAAAACAGAGAGAACATAATTAATCGCTTGTGTAGCTCAATGGATCTGTGAGATCTTACATTCTGGAGATATCCTAATGAATGTCTCCTGATAAAACGCGCCACGTTGCATTTTATCTCGAATCATACAACCCGTTTTAATAGTAAGGCTTTGTTTTCTGCCATTTTAGACTAGTGACTATATGCTGTCAAAGTAAAGGTGAGGTGTGGGGTCTCATTACTTTCGTTTTCGGCCGGAAAACAGTAATATCCCACATTTCCTTTGAGCTACACAAGCTATTAATTAGTTTTTCTCTGTTTTCCAGTCGTTACTGTTACTCCTGCAAAACTGTTACTTACATAAGCTTTTGGTTCATTATTGGAAACTTGAATTTATTTTACGTATTAGTCCGGCGAAATAGGAACACATTGACAAGCTAATAGATGCGTATTGTCCTCGCGATGGAGGGGTGTGCATTTTGTGGAACACAGGTACCAGTGTTCGAAAATTAATCAGCAATATAACATATGTCATCGAAACAAATAAATTATGTGGTACATAGTCTCCATGCATGTTAAATATCTTGCCATTCTTGCTTTGTTGCAGTAAATTCTCAGCAAATTACCAACACCGGTCAGAAGCTACAAGGACCCCAAATTAATACCCCAAATCACAATACAACGAAACAATACGAGACAGAACAAGACTATATGATACGATACAATGCAATAAAATGCAAAATAATACCATACATACAATATATTACAATTCAACATATTACAACTCAATACATTACAAAACAATACAATTCTAAACAATACCATACCATAGAGTATGGTGAAATATACCATAATACAACACATCAAAGTACAAACACACATACACCTTTACATAAAAGAAGAAAGTTAACAAAGATTGTGAATTTTATATAATACGTTTGTACAACGTGTAGTGGCAAACTTTAACTGATAATTTGATTGATAATTTATTGTGTCTCGTGAACAATATGGAATACATGCTCCCCAGACATGCGCACTTTTGTAAACCAAAAGGCGACGCGCGACGCGAATGTCCGTCGCGCGTTGACTTTTTAAAAGTCGACGCGCGACGGAAAAAGTCGACGTCGCGTTTTGAAAGGCGACGTTGCCCTCTCCGTCGCGCGTCGACTTTTACAATGTTAGGAGATAGGGCAAAAGTCGACGTCGCGTTTTGAAAGGCGACGTCGCCCTCTCCGTCGTGCGTCGCGCGTCGACTTTTACAATGCTAAGAGATAGGCCAAAAGGCGACGTCGACTTTTGAAACACGACGTCGAGTTTTGGCCTATCTCTTTAACATTGTAAAAGTCGACGCGCGACGGAAAGGGCGACGTCGCGTTTCAAAACACGACATCGACTTTTCGCGTCGCGCGTCGTGCGTCGACTTTTGCAAGTCGACGGGCGAGATCAAATTGGCACAAATAGAACACCATAAGATAGGGTTATAATAATTGTTGCTTTATTTTCGTCCGGCCTTTTAGCGACGTTAAATTATATTCATTCACTCACTCGGTTGTTTTCCTTTAATGCAATTGAAGCTGAAGACATAGGCCTACCCTTACTGGAGTTCATGTAGGTACGGGGTGCCTAATATAATTGAAGCGAATAACTAAATTGACCTGACCAATTATTGAAACATGAAAACAAAATTATCGACAAAAACTGTTTTCTCGTCGTTTTGCTATGTTTAGAACCTACACAGACATCAGAGTGCACGCTGAACATTAGAACCATATGAGTTTACAAAACAGAGGCAAAAATAGGGAAAGTGATAGCACCGATAATTCCTTGTTTTCCCTTCACGAAGATGGAGATAACACAAGAATTTTAAATACAATTACACCGCCACCGCCTCGACGTGTATGTCCAGAGAAGGTTTGACGATTAGTGAAACATTTGATCAAATTTCATGGCTGGTCTCTACACTCATACCCTGGATCGGAATATATTCTCATTGACGGACATGATAATTTATCTCAAAGTAGCTATTAAGCGTGCATAAACATCCTACAGTCTGCGACATTAACGACTTTCCGCCTTTCTGTTATGTATATGTAGTTTAAAGGCATTTCTGCGCACATTCGTTATGCAAAATGAAAGCCAGAGTGAATTCAATGTGGATAAAAGTAGACCCTGTTTAAAGCCCATGCGTCTAAAGTAGATTCCAACCCCTCCAGAAAACCCATGTTAAGGTATATAATATCTTCAAGCGAATGCTCATACATTATTGCAAGATACAAACCATCTCTGCCAGTTGAATCCATCTTCACAAGACCAGGAAAATCCTAAATCCTCGTAGAGGGGTTACCTGGACATTTTTGGGGATTCGAATGAGTTCTTGAGTCGTTGCCTCGATTATACAATCTGTACATTTCATCCCCCGCGCTTGTTTTGGATTAGCCTGTCGGTATCCCAAGCCTGTGGTTTTTGCTTTGACTTCCATGTCTATTTCAGTCCGTAGTAGTTTGGCCAGAGAGGAATTCAAACCCGTCACATATCACATCTCACAGTCGATTGTGGTAATCAGCTAGCTTAGTTGGAATTAGGAACGTAAAACTGGTCTCTGTAAATAGTATATTTAATGCTTACGTTGCGGCATTAGCCTAATGCCTTTCCCAAGCGGGAAAATAGAAAAATTCAAACAGAAATGGGCGCTCTTTGAAAACTTCTTCAAAACATATAGCACTTCAAACGAGGAAAAAAATTCCAAAGTAACGGTTAATGGTGTCCACAGTGTTTATGTTTTGGTGGCAATTTATATATGTTGATTTAGTATGAGGGGAAGCAGGTGTGTCGAGATTTTAAACATTGTGGAAAGCTGACTTACGAGAGATGTTATTTTCGAGTCATCTTCGCATGTCCAAATTGAACACTACACGTGTTTCCTTGGCTGAACATAAAACATTATCTGATCAAAATACGGATTCGGTGGTGTCATAGCTCTCTAAATATTCCGTTGTCCATATCAGGAGAAGTGCAATGTATGACCTCTTTAAATTTCAAATTTGATTGGCTATTCGAAAGAAATTAACATCAATACAGTCACAACTTGCCATATTTGGAAATCATACGAAGAAAATCCTCGTTGCACGGTGTTGACCAACTCCTATCTTGATTGACTACATGACATCACGTGTCTCCCGGTTTGAACAATCTACTCTATTCATTGAATCAGGTAAATGACGCAACGTTAGTGTAGTGTTTAACTTGAAATGTGAGGATGTATTCAAGTATGCATGTACAAAGTATGTTTATTTGTATTATTATTTTATAATCTGAATAAAAAATAACAAAAAAATAAAAAAAATAAAAATTTTTAAAAAAAAAACCCTAATGCCTTCTACAGAGCTAATGCTGTACTGGAAACGAATCTATATATACAGCTGATTACATACAAAGTGAGTACTGTTCACTTGCAGTGTACCCGAGATCATCGAAAAGGGTCTAGCTTAGTGCGTTCACTGATTGATTTGATTTAGAGGAAACCCCTTGATCCTTTCATACCCAGAACTCCTGTAGGTAACTAACCCAGCAAGTGTATCAATCCTAACGGATCGATCGATACACTGGCTCGCGAGGATGGTTTAATCTGGAATGGCCTAGAGTACAATGTTAGAACGATTTGGTCCAAAATTATTGGGTCGGAATGAATTCGACCCAATAACATTTGGTGGGAATGAATTTTGATCCAATACTTTTGGGTCGTGTTGGGCCAAAAATATTAACCAGATGTTCTTGGATCGAAGACCCCTCGATCCAACCTTGTTGGGTCGCAGCGCAGTATGCCATATAGAGTATACTGTATAGAAAAATCTTGACAAATTGTATGTATTGATCACATTTCAATGCGATTTCTCATGTGTTTGCTGTCAGAAGGCAAGATAAAAATGCTTTTCGGACATGGATTGAACCATTCGGATATTTGTCACACATTGCCTGTGTAAGAATGACTCTATTTTCTAACTCCTGAAACTGCACGCAAATGTCCATTTGAAAGAGCGGAAGTGCCCAGAATCGTGCTAGGGCCTTGTAGTCATGTCGTTCAAGATGTCCACATGAACATCTACGAAAGCGTGACTGAGATACAAATCATCGCAGGGGGTGGGGGACTTTTTGTTCTCGTGATTTCTATGCAGTCAGTGGGGGTCATATGAATCCTTATCGGTACGCGAACATCCTTTTTCCCACCACCTTTATATGTTGCGTTTAACTTTAAAGATAAGCTACAAACGAGAAACACCTTCAAAAAATGATGGACGAAGGAGTCTAAATGGGGAATGTGCGAAATACTGAATCTGCATATTAAGTATTCTATAATGTATATGAATGCGCATGAATAACTGAAACTGCAGGTGTAACCATTTGTAACTATTTCTCCCTCAACGGGTAAAGAACTCTCAGTGTCAACGTGTGTCAACAATGATAGCGGCGCACCTAAACCTATCGAAGTGATACCCGGTTTCCATGAGCTCATTTTTAGAAAGCATGTAGTAGGTATTTATGTTTCCCTTGATGAACAATTATTCGGATGATTGGCCATAATTAGCAACAATAAACGTTTTCTCATAACTTGTGGTAACTTTAGAACCTTTCCATACCCCCCTGAACATGCATGAGGGATATGTGTTTACAAAACAGAAGTATACAAAGAAATGATGGTTCCGCTATTCCCCTGTTTTTACTACTAATATTCATGGAGTCAACGCCTGAACACGCATATCGAGAAGAGTTTTGCTAATGTATATAGGCGAGTGTATAATTGCGTGGTACGATATTTTCTCTTCACCTTGGCCAAAAACAGTTTCGACGATAGTTTTTTCACATAGGTTTCCTGCTTGTTTCTGTGTAGTATGCCTGATTATTCTGCCAAATCGACAGTTAGCCTTGTATGTACTTAGCCTGCCAATGTCCCGAGTGCCACGCTGCTATTTTAGGGCTGATTTTTAATTCAATGCAACGAATCAGAGTGCCACAATTCCACTCTCGTTAAATTAACTTTCAAATGTCCATGATTCTGAAATTCTTTAGCGTTGCAGATAAATCGTATGGCGACACGTAAAAGACCAAAGTATTTGTTCAGGATTCGCTGTTCACGAAAGTGATTTTTAAAGGGAGAATGCTTTCTTTTCACCCTATAGCTGGTGGTGTTCTGCTCCAGGGTGTCACGTATGATCCCCTCCCAATACCACCCACTGTCCTCATTACCACGACACTCGATTCTTTTTTATTCGTGGCGCGTGTGTTCAGCCTCATTATCAGAAATTCACCATCCCAAGCATTTGACGTTCTTCCCCTGCAGTCCTCTAGTTGGATACAACGCCTCTACTCTATAGCCTTTCATTAAAGTAACTGGCGCACATGAAATCATAAGAGAAATTGAATTTCTTTTTTATCAAAGTCCAGTTTCATTGTTTTGTAACAAGAATGGATCTTTGACAAGTGATTTTGCCACTCAATTGCCATATGCAAGCAATGGAATTCAACAAAGAAGACATTCTATATACCGAATACAGATGCGCCTAGAGCCACAGATTGAAAAACAAGTTAATTGGGCCAATTCTCTATTGAGATGATGATGTACAGGTTATTTACCGGGATTGCATTATGTACCCAGGCTAGCAAGTGAGGAATGTATTCTCTAATTGTGGCCATATGGCAAATGATTCATATTCTGGCCGCATTTCATGCTTCGATTATTTTAATGAAGCGTGTGCCATGTTAGTAACTGGCCATTTCATAGTCTCTTATCCTATAACCAGGTGCCAGGTGAAATAGTATGATTATAATTTGAACATGTATGCGTACAACCGGGAGCAATATGTTGCGAATTTGAATCAGCTAGATCTTCGGTCTTCAAGTATTTTGGCGTCCATTTGATCTTGAACTTTCTTGACATGTTGGAACAACAGTCTTATTTTCACACTTGTCTTAAGCAGAGATAACTTCTTCCGTGTTCTTTATTGAACACCACCATCTATTCACACACCGCATAACCAGGAAGAAGAAAAAAACAGGAACATTTTTACGACTAAACTCTATTTAACTCTTCAGATCTCATTGACGTCATCGGAGCGAGGAATTCTGAACACGCAGAAATTTGACACTATTATCTAGGAAACTTCAAGCTCAAAGACTGTAACCCAAAGACATACATATGCACAGCATACAAATTTCTCTTGCATAATTTGGTTTTAGAATTCAACATAAATTAGAGCGATATGCAAGATAAGGCCTCCCTCCCACCTTGTAAAATAAAGAAGTTAAAATTTCCAATACTAAACACTCCAATTCTAAATATGACAATGGTTCAACCATAAGCTCGAGTAAGATAATGAAAATGAATTTGATGATATTGGCATCAGTTTCACCTAAATTCTGCTCATATCTCCGGAGTAGCAAGCCTCTGTATGATACTGTGAACATCGGTGTCTCAAACTTTTTAAATGTGTTACAATTTCTTTTTAATATGAAATTTTGAAGTGTCTGCCATATATAATATACTTTATAGAAAAATGTGAACAAATTGTGTGTATTGATCACATTTCAATGCGATATCTCATGAGTTTGCTGTCGGAAGGCAAGATAAAAATGCTTTTCGGACATGGGTTGAACCATTCGGATATTTGTCACACATTGCCTGTGTAAGAATGACTCCATGTTCTAACTCCTGAAACTGCACATGAATGCCGATCTGAAATAGCGGAAATGTCCAAAATCGTGTTAGGAGCTTTACAGTCATGTCATTCAAGATGTCCGCATGAACAGCTACGCAAGCCTGACTGAGATACAATTTGTCACGGGGGGGGGGGGGGCGGGGGGACTTTTTGTTCTCGTGATGTATTTCTATGCAATCAGTGGGGGTCATAAGAATTCTTATCGGTACACTGACATCCTTTTCCCATCATCTTTATATGTTGCGTTTAACTGTAAAGATAAGCTACAAACGAGAAATACGTTCAAAAAATGGAAGACGGAGTTTAAACGGGGAATGTGCAAAATGCTGATTCTGCATATTAAGTATTCTATAATGTATGTAAATGCGCATGAATAACTGGAACAGCGGATTTTCCAGGTGTAACCATTTCTAACTATTTCTTCCTCAACGGGTAAAGAACTGTCAGTGTCAACGTGTATCACTGTCAACAACGATCGCGCACCTAAAGCTATCCTGGTGATACCCGGTTCCCATGAGCTCATTTTTAGAAATCATGTGGTAGGTATTTATGTTTCCCTTGATGAACAATTATTCAGATGATTGAACATAATTAGCAGCAATAAACGTTTTTCTCATAAATTGTGGTAACTTTAGAACCTTTCCATACCCCCCTGAACATGCATGAAGGACATGTCTTAACAAAACAGAAGTTCACAAAGCGAGCCAATTCCCCTGTTTTTACTACCAATATTCGTGGAGTCCACGCCTAGACACGCATTTCGAGAATAGTTTTGCTAATGTATATAGGTGAGTGTACAATTGCGTGGTACGATATTTTCTCTACACCTTGGCCAAAACAGTTTCGACGATAGTTTTTTCACACAGGTTACCTGCTTGTAGTATGCCTGATTATTCTGTCAAATCAACAGTTAGCCTTGTATGTACTTGGCCTGCCGATGTTGCGCTGCTGTTTAGGGCTGATTTTTAATTCAATGCAATGAATCAGAGTACCACAATTCCACTCTCATTAAATTAACTTTCAAATGTCCATGATTCTGAAATTCTTTAGCGTTGCAGACAAATCTTAGGGCGACGCGTAATAGACCAACGTATTTGTTCTGGGTTCGCTGTTCATGAAAGTAATTATAAAAGGCAGAATGCTTCCTTTTTCCCCTATAGCTGGTAGCGTTCTGCTCCAGGGTGTCACATATGTAGATCCCCTCCCAATACCACCCACTGTCCTCATTACCACGACACCTGATTCTTTTTATTCGTGGCGCATGTGTTCAGCCTCATTATCAGAAATTCACCATCCCAAGCATTTGACGTTCTTCCCCTGCAGTCCTGTAGTTGGATACAACGCCTCTACACTATATCCTTCCATTAAAGTAACTCGCGCATAAGAAATCATAAGAGAAATTGAATTTCTTTTTTATCAAAGTTCAGTTTCATTGTTTTGTAACACGAATGGATCTTTGACAAATGATTTTGCCATATGCAAGCAATGGAATTCAGCAAAGAAGACATTCTATATACCGAATACAGATGCGCCTGGAGCCACAGATTGAAAAACAAGTTAACAAGTTCTCTATTGAGATGATGATGAACAGGTTATTTACCGGGATTGTGTTACGTACCCAGGCTAGCAAGTGAAGAATGTATTCTCTAATTGTGGCCATATGGCAAATGATTCATCTTCTGGCCGCATTTCATGCTTCGCTTAATGTAATGAAGCGTGTGCCATGTTAATAACTGGCCATTTCATGTTACATTCTTATCCTATAACCAGGTGCCAGGTGAAATCGTATGATTAAAATTTGAACATGTATGCGTCCAACCGGGAGCAATATGTTGCGAATTCGAATCAGCTAGCACTTCGGTCTTCAAGTATTTTGACGTCTTTTTGATCTTGAACTTTCTTGACATGTTGGAACAACAGTCTTATTTTCACACTTGTCTTAAACACAGATAGCTTCTTCAGTGTTCTTCATTGAACACCACCATCCATACACATCGTATAAACAGGAAAAAACTGGAAAATTCTTCAGATCTCATTGACGTCATTGGAGCAAAGAATTCTGAACACGCAGAAATTTGACACTAGGAAACCCTCAGTAACCCTCCTCCCCAAAGACACACATGCACGGGATACAAATTTCTCTTGTATTACTTGGTTAGAATTCAACATAACTTGAACCGACATGCAAGATAAGACCTTCCACCTTGTGAAATAAAGAAGTTACAAATTCCAATCCTAAACAGTCCAATTCTAAATATGACAATAGTTCAACCTTAAGCTCGAGAATGATTATGAAAATGAATTTGATGATATTGGCATCAGTTTCACCTGAATCCCGCTCATATCTCTTTAAATGTATTCAAATTTATTTTTAATATGGAATTTTGAAGCGATAACCAGCAAATATATAATTTATTTTAAAATGTGATTGACAGAAAACTATACATAAACTAAAGTGTTTAACCGTCAGATCCGCCATTCGGCATACCGAAGTATTTCTTTCCTAATGCCAAACGTTCCAAAAAAATGAAAATTTGAAAGGACACAATGTGGTTTCCTTTCACTCGGAAAAGGTTAACAGTTTTCATTGATCAAATATATATGATATTAAAAATGAAAAACTAAAACAGTTTAGAGGGAGCTGTCTTGTACCAAAATGTATCGTTGAAGTGGCAATACGTTGAATGCTGTGTGGAAAATATATATTTAAAAAGTTATCTATAAGGTTTTTCAGAAAGGTAAAAAAAGAAGTTTGCTGGCGTGGAGCAGTAATATAAGAAAAAGAACGAAAAACCCTTCTCAACTTTCTACATCATTATATTCCGACTGCAGTTTCGAACGTAATGTTCTTCTCAAGGAATACTGTTTTCAAATGACAGATTGGTATATATACAAATACAGGGCACAACGGTCGCTAGACGACGTGCCTGGCTTAAACAAGCAGTGACTTGATAACATGCTGACATTAATAGAAACAGTTGGTCACAATAAGAGAGATTAAAAGGGATAATTCAAATAAGTACAATACATGCAATAAACAATAATCAAAATCAAACATAATTGGTCTGTGAAGCAGAGGTGGATATTTTCAGGATGTGACATGCTTCAACAGTTTGATAAATACGTACTTGTATTGCATGAAATCTTCTAATTTCACAAAGTTGTTAAACAAACAAAATAACAAATATATTCAAGGTCTATGTGATCCGTTCAATTCGGAACCATACTTTTCTATAAACATCGTTTCTTTAACATCCAATAAGGCTTGATTCTCATTTAGTACTTTGTAAAAAGGGAAAACTTTAAATGAAGGGGTCAAATGTACGGCACACTGTCTGATGTGTCGGCTGACCGGGAGATAACAATGGTTTTCATTATTAATCTGTTGCCTGTGAACAGTTAATCTAGATCTTAAATCTGTGGTTTGACCGATATACTGTTTTCCACAGCCCTGACAAATCAGTGCGTATACAACATATTTACTCTCACATGACATGTTGAATTTAACCTCAAACACAGAATTTGTGTCATTGAATTTAATGCTATAGTCTGTCTATTTTAATTAGTCGTCTACTTTGGAGCTTGTCAATAATCAGCAGTTAACTCTGCATAAATTTTCTTTTTTGCATTGTGTAGAACAAACAGAAATCTACAAAACGACTGCCATTTCCCCGTGATATCGATAATATATCGCGTTTGAAATAACTTTTTAATTCTCTCCATATAAAACTCCAGTACAGTTGTTTCATGTACCGGGACTCAATTACATAGGGAGACGTCATAATGCATTCGTGCTGTCTAGCACAAAGGTCAACAATGCCTTGTATGGTCATAGAGGTGTGTGCGGTTTATCATTCGGCAATTTCACTGGGCATGGAATATGTGCGACACTCTCACGGACCGCCTGTTTTTACTATATTCGGCATTAATGACCTTTGTGCCAATGAGAATGAATACATTATGACGTCTCCCTATGTAATTGAGGCCCGGTGCATCAACAACTGTACTGGAGTTTTATATGGAGTGAATGATAAAGTTATTTCAAGCGTGATATATTATCGATATCACGGAGAAATGGTAGTCATTTTGTAGAGTTGTTTGTTCTACACGCTGCAAAAAAGAAAATTGTTGCAGGGTTATCTACTGATTTTTGGCAAGCTCCAAAGTAGACGACTAATTAAAATAGACAGACTATAGGTCCTTCTAGTATATGGATACATGCGCCACATTTCGATCTGTTACATTTCGCGACCCGTGCATGTAAATGGCTTTCCGAAAATTGTAAGAATCTTCTTAAGATTTGGGGCTTGTCTCTTGCTATTAATAAAAGATGAATTTTTAACAATATCTTTCATTTTAGAACTGTTGTTTAGAATAGGTAACGTGTTTAGCACTATCGGAAAAATGTTATTATTATTCGGGTTGTGTGTAGTGACATATTATTATTCGGGTTGTGTGTAGTTTCAGAAATATATAAACTGTCAAAGGTCTCGAAATGTAAAAACCCTCATTGTGTCTATAAGGTAATGACTATAAGTACTATTGTGTGTATGGTCCAGTGATATGGCTGAGGCAAGTCCTACTGTTAGATACATTTCTGGAAGTCCGCCAGGTTAACATGGAGAATTGTGAAAATATCTTTTTAAATATCAAACTAAGTATTCCTGATCGCTGCTATTGACATATTTGATGTTTTCTCGCTCAGTGTGAACTGGATGAATGACGCCACTGGAAATTGACCTTGGTCGCATATACGTTTATATTCTGTAGTGAGCATGCTCGTATTTACTTTCTTACCCTGTCCATAGGACGGGTTTTACGCTAATCTCAAATAAGTCACTGTAGAAGGACCATGCATTTCTTGGTACAGACATGACCGACCACGTTCTGCGTGGTCAAACACGCATCTCGACCATGATAAATGTGGTCAGAGTGACCATAAAATATGTGATTCAACCATGCAAAACATGGTCGGTCACGTCTGTACCAGGCATTGTTTGATTGGAGCGACTATGTTCTTCTGACGGTATATAATGTGCTTCTATAGGTTAAGAAGAAAGCGGACGATTATAGCTGCGAGGACGGAGAATTAACTCGCTGAAAGCATTACATTCTATGTCACACCTAGAGAAACACATCAATCGCCGGTAAACTTGGTATCATTCGTTTGAACAACATTCTGTATGAATAACCTATTTTTAGAGCACCACAAATGTTTCAGCCTGCTTGTTTTCAGATGCTGTATATTTCTCCTTCTGCTCTCCAGATCTGGATGGTTCTAATACAGGGACCAGATTTGTCACTCAGTTGGAAACCATCCTTCACAACGGATAGTATTTTTTCATTGGAATTGGAAAAGGCATTGGTATTTCATTGGCAAAAGAGGTGATTACAATTTCGGCATCGTAAACTATCACTGGTTGGAAACGCTAGTTTCTATTTCCTGAAACCTAATGGAAACTGGCTTGGAAACTGTAACGTTACAGTTTGCAAGAGGTTTCCGGTGAGTTTCCTGAGTTGTAAATTTAATCCCTTCATGCGGTGTAATCCTATCTGGACAGTAATATACCACAGGGATCTGCGTATGGCGTGTACATATTTCGTCTAGTAGCATTTGCTAGATCCTATGTTAAATGTGACGATTTTACTCAACGTCACAAAACAGTATTGCAGAATCTTATAAAACAGGGTTAGATCATCAAGCGCTTCCATTCAAAGTTTTTCAAATTTGGCGATACATATCACATGATGATAGCAAAATACGAGCGTAGCGTGCAAGATGTATGGCGTTACATTTCGTAACTTGTGTCTATTTCCGCTCATCCCGGGGCTAGGGGCCGTGTGAACCCATGTATTTCAAAATCCTCATGGTGTTTATATGAACAAACACACAATCAATGCTTGACTGAGATACATCATATTCTAGATAACGACTTTACACGAAAATCATATGGACTAAGAATACTGATCAGCGATACGGATTTGATATTTTTGGAGCATCATGATGTCTTGCCGGCATGATTGAAAACTGTTGACCGTTTATCTCTTTCACGAAACTGGCCTATGTATACTATTATTCATTCTTTTAATTTGAGGCCAATGCATTTATATGAATTAGGTATCGTTTTTGTGGACGCGGAAATTCTTTAATGGACGAAGGCTGAATATTGAATGACGGACTAGACGCTTGTATTTTCAACCAATCATATAGTCCCTGAAGGGATCTATATATGCGCCAATAATGGTGCCGTTTTCGTATGTGCATTTCCCTCCTGAAATTTCAAGTAAATCTATTTAGGAAATATCCAATACCCCGCATGTTATTTCCAAAGCACTGTGGCATTCGACTTGCGATGTTGTAACTTAAATTGGGATTAACCTCTCTGGCTTTTAATTCCACATGCAAACATGCCTTGATGAATTTCATAAAATTTCGAGATACAAATGCACAAATCATGTCTACTGTAGCATGTGTGTTTACATGAGATGTGCGAGTATGTAGAAGGCCACAGTTTCGTGTTTGTATATATATTGTGTATATGTTCAGTTTGATTATACTCACTATATTTAAAGAACGCAACTGTTAAAATCGTTAACATTCTGGCCTGCCGACAAAAGTAATCATATCCTAGGCTGGTTCCTATAAGCTGTCCATAAAAACACCTGAAAAAATTTCAGTGGGAATACTTTCACTCACACCAAAGGCGATACGTCTGTCAAGACCGAAGAAAATATTCCAGTTACTGCTCGTCAAACCGAATGTCGAAACTTTAAATTGTCAAAGTAAAATGCCACTTTGGCTGATAAGTAGTGTACAAAGCGTGAATTGAACAATATTTCACCCGGATGTAACTATGACGTCACAGGGGTCACTGAGGTCAAGTGTGGGACCAAGATGGCGGCATTGGCGGCCATGTTGTAATACAAGATGGCGGTGTACAAGATGGCGGCATTGCCGGCCATGTTGTAATACAAGGTGGCGGTGTACAAGATGGCGGCATTGGCGGCCATGTTGTAATACAAGATGGCGGTGTACAACATGGCGGCATTGGCGGCCATGTTGTAATACAAGATGGCGGTGTACAAGATGGCGGCATTGGCGGCCATGTTGTAATACAAGATGGCGGTGTACAAGATGGCGGCATTGGCGGCCATGTTGTAATACAAGATGGCGGTGTACAAGATGGCGGCATTGGCGGCCATGTTGTAATACAAGATGGCGGTGTACAAGATGGCGGCATTGGCGGCCATGTTGTAATACAAGATGGCGGTGTACAAGATGGCGGCATTGGCGGCCATGTTGTAATACAAGATGGCGGTGTACAAGATGGCGGCATTGGCGGCCATGTTGTACAAGATGGCGGTGTACAAGATGGCGGTATTGGCGGCCATTATGTTGTAATACAAGATGGCGGTGTGCAAGATGGCGGCATTGGCGGCCATGTTGTAATACAAGATGGCGGTGTACAAGATGGCGGCATTGGCGGCCATGTTGTAATACAAGATGGCGGTGTACAAGATGGCGGCCATGTTGTAATACAAGATGGCGGTGTACAAGATGGCGGCATTGGCGGCCATGTTGTAATACAAGATGGCGGTGTACAAGATGGCGGCATTGGCGGCCATGTTGTAATACAAGATGGCGGCATGTGTTGTAATACAAGATGGCGGCATTGGCGGCCATGTTGTAATACAAGATGGCGGTGTACAAGATGGCGGCATTGGCGGCCATGTTGTAATACAAGATGGCGGTGTACAAGATGGCGGCATTGGCGGCAACGTATAAAAAGAGGTGATTTTAGTGGATTGGGTGTATTCATTACGCTACCTTGCGGAGCTCTCTGACTTACCTGACCTGCCTGACCAGCCTGCCTACCTGCCTGCCTGACCAGCCTGCCTGTCTGCCTGACCTGCCAGTCCAGCCTGACTGCCTGCCTGACCAGCCAGCCCTGCCTGACCAGCGTGTTTGGACGAGAGGAGGACAGAAAGCATGAGACGTGGAGAAGATTTTCCATGGGACCCAGCAGCACCTCCGGTTGAAGTCTTGCCTGAAGACGAGCGTGTGAGGGACATTTATCAACGACACTGGGCTACCATACGCCATTGTTTTCACCGTGACCGTCGTCTATTGGATCTGTATAACTTTCGACTGCAGGACCTCACGTATTTGTCTACCTACGCTGAGAACATTTTCACAGACCAGGTCACAGCATTCAAGTTGAATATGACATTCGGGTATATTTTACGGCACAAGGAGACGGACCAGGTGCGGTATTATTATCCCAGCAATAATACCTATGTGTTTGACCAGCCGTTCACGGTGACGGATGCGATTTCCCTGGAGCCACTCCTCGACCAATTGACTACGTTGGATCCATTGGAATGGGCCCGGTTGCAACGCCCCAATACCCAATGGCTTGTGGAAATGGTCACCAACGTCACATTTTTCGTCACGAAAATGAGAGATCATCCTATCGGTGCTCCTGTACTACTCCCCCCTTGGCTGCTTCATCGACCCGGACTGTATGCATTAACGGGAGGGATGAAGGCACCCTACAAAGACCGGAAATGTTTGTTTCGGTGTTTGGCCGTGCATGTGGACGAGTGTAATCCCCAGCGTTGTGACAAAGTGGCCAATCACTATTGGGAACAGTATTTAGAGCAGCAAGACTTGGATGAGCGGCACTTCCGTGGAGTCCCGTTCAAGAATTTGGATGACGTGGAAACACTGTTCAACATCAATATCTGTGTATACCGATTACAATGCGAGGAGGATACATTTGTGGCTGAATTGGTTCGTCGTTCAACAGAACGGTATGCTTCTACAATGAAAGTCAATATTTTCGACTACAATGGCGTGAGTCATTTTTCGCTGATCTACAATATGAGCCAGTACGCCCAGTCTTACAGTTGCGCCCAATGCCATCGGGTGTTTCACCGTTCCACCGACTTACATCGACACGAGAAGAGTTGTGACAACAGTGTGAAGCGAGTATATCCTGGTGGTGTGTATCATAATACGCCTACTATTTTCGAGGAACTGGCCGATGAGGGTCTCATCATACCGGAGGCGGACCGTTATTTTCCCTACCGGGCGTGTTATGATTTTGAGGCCTTGTTGGAGCCCATGGACCTGTTTTCAGCGAAAACACAGTGGACGCAGCGCCATATTCCCCTCAGTGTCAGCATTTCCAGCAACGTACCTGGCTATGACGCTGCACCGGTCTGTTTCGTGTCTACCGGCGATTCCCATGAGTTGATCACCCGCATGATGGAGTATTTAGAGGAAGTCAGTGCGGCCAGTACGGAATTGTTGGTGTCCAAGTTCCAGGACGTACTGGACCAACTGGACGATCGGATTCCTATACCGGGTGTATCGTTTAGTGATGATGAAGAGTCCGAGTCGGAGTCGGAGTCGCAGTCGGAGCCCATGCAGTCGCAGGATGTCCCTTTACCCAAACCGTATGCGGAGAAATTGAAAGCGCGCTTCCTACAATACCTAGACCAGTTACCGGTGCTGGGTTTCAACTCGGGGCGCTATGATTTGAAAATGGTGAAGGAATTTCTCTACCCTTACTTGGCCCAGGCGAATACCATCAAGTCCGTCATCAAGAAGATCAATAATCATATGGCCCTCACTACCACATCACTCCATTTCCTGGATGTACGGAACTACTTAGCTCCTAATTATAGTTATGATCAGTGGGTGAAGGCGTATGACTGTGCACAAACCAAAGGGAGGTTCCCTTACACGCATATATCGACGCTCGACCGTTTGCAGGAAACACAGTTGCCACCCCGGGACGCCTTCTTTGACGATTTGAAGCAAGTGGAATGTCCGGAAGACACGTACCGGGAACTAGAGCAGGTATGGGACGACCAACACATGCAGACCTTGCGAGATTTCCTGATATGGTATAATTACAACACATATAAGGGAAGTGGGAAGAGGTGCCGACATACTGACTGCGTCACATGACTTCACAGAATAGTCTTCTGGTTAACCTATTCTAAAGCACATACCAAGAATCTAACGATTCGTGCTATGTGTTGTATCTCAGGTACGCTTTTATTGTACCTGTTCATGTGGCAACTTCGATGATATGACCACACGGCCCCCAGCACCGGCATAAGCGGTATTAGATACAAATCTAGAGAGCTATGATGGAAATGCTCTGACAACTCGTATACTGGTAATTGGTGAGCTGTTTCGCTGTGACAACTCGTACATTGGAGATTGGTGAGCTGAATCGTCGTCAGATGTAAATGACGGCATTTAACACAAAAGACTAGTCTGTAACGCCCGATGTCGACCCAGCATCAACTTCCCACAAATGCCAACATATATCAAATACCAAAAGGTCTGTACAGGGGGCGGGCCTCGGGGACGAAACGTCCACCAGCAGAATCTCGCCATATACAGGTAAAAAATTACAACACATATAAGGGAAGTGGGAAGAGGTGCCGACATACTGACTGCGTCACATGACTTCACAGAATAGTCTTCTGGTTAACCTATTCTAAAGCACATACCAAGAATCTAACGATTCGTGCTATGTGTTGTATCTCAGGTACGCTTTTATTGTACCTGTTCATGTGGCAACTTGAATGAAATGACCACACGGCCCCTAGCACCGGCATAAGCGGTATACAAATCTAGAGAGCTATGATGGAAATGCTCTGACAACTCGTATACTGGTAATTGGTGAGCTGTTTCGCTGTGACAACTCGTACATTGGAGATTGGTGAGCTGAATCGTCGTCAGATGTAAATGACGGCATTTAACACAAATAACCTAGATGTGGTTCCTTTCCTGGAAGCGGCTGAGAAAATGGTTCAACTGTTTCGTCGTGAGATGCACGTCGACATCTTCAAGGACTGCTTGAGTTTACCGGGTGTGGCGCTTCGCCATCTTTTTCAAGCGTGTCCTACGTACTTCTCGCTGATACAGCAAAAAGATGCGGACATGCATGATTGTCTAAAGCAGAACATTGTGGGTGGACCGAGTCTTATTTTCCACCGTTATCACGAGAAGGACGTCACTACTCTCCCCAGTGGAAAACCCTGTGCTAAGATCATCGGTTTCGATGCCAATGCCTTGTACCTGTGGTCTCTGGCCCAATCTATGCCCAGTGGACATTATACACGTTGGTTGGCGGAAGGGCGGCATTTTACACCGCAACGCGCTTCTTACAAGCATCTGGCTGACCAGTGGTTGGATTGGGAAGCTTATCGACGGGGAGTTACTATACGCCATCAGACCAACGCCACAGAGAAGCGCATAGGAGATCGTCGACTCCCCGTCGATGGGTTTGCCCTGGTGGGTAGGACACCGACCGTATTCCAATTTTACGGTTGCTATTGGCACGGCCACGGATGCCATTTCAGCGCTGGACGTTTCAACGACCGACGTGGAAAAACACCGGAAGAATT
>JAVTVY010008415.1:0-47909 GCA_036873755.1 Hanleya hanleyi
CAACAAATTCCGGAATAGAATTTGCTCGCGGTAAACGTTTCTACTATTCAAAACGTCAACCTATTTGAGGTAATGAACACGGACCGCGGAAATTTAAGGGACCTTTGACAGATGCATGAGTAGTAGGTGTAACATCATGGGTGTCGCCCACCCACAACGGGAAAGGCGGTGCTGGGGACATTTTGGATAATTGGAATTAAATAATTCAAAACGTGAAGAAGTTCATCGTAATCTAGAAAAAAGGATTTTTTTTAAAATTATGTGTGAAATTAAAAAGTGAAAACGTAGATCACAATTTCTGCATATTTTATGCAGTCCACCAATGCGACGTGAAACATCTTTCTTCATTTTTTCAAGTCTTTTGGAACAAAAAAAAACAAACAAAAAAAACAATGACACCCCGTTTTCAAATACATTCAAATTAAGCGACCATTGCAAATTCTAACATTGTGACATCCTGAGTTTCTCTAAACATTTAAGGACCCTCTTAAGTAACACACAAATGGAACACGATAATTTTATATATAATTATTATTATTATCTATGTAGTATCTTTAATTGTTTATTTTTCAATGCTTCATCACTCGTGCCCCCATCACTCTGGTGTAAAATAAAATAATTTAAACCAATGACACCACGAAAGGGACTTGTATAAAGAACAGGTTGATATAAGTAATAGACACTTGTGATACCGGTATGTATGAAATCATACGGTGAACTGCTTCTGGTTAAACAGAGGTAAATGCATTTACCATTCCATCCGGTTTCTCTCTCATTTAAATGTCGGCTATTTGACCTCATTGGCAGGACGGTGCGCACCTTGGAGCGTAGATTGTGAATAATGCAGCCTGGGCGACGGAGGCAGGGAGCTACGGGGGCTGAAGCCCCTCCCCCCTCCCCCGCAATAATTTGACCAATTTTTTAAAATTCATATGATGTCAACGCAAAAATACTTCAATAAATACGTATTTTCGAAATGAACAGTAAAATGAATAGTAAAATGAATTGTCTGCGTCGCATACATGTATCTATGGCATAACTAAAACTATTTACAACTGTCAAGCAGTGGGCCAGGCAAAGCTCTAGAATAGTTTTTACCAGATTTGTTTAGTAATTTTTAGGTTCACAAAACAATACTGTTATGTGGAAAATGGAATAGGTCTTTGGATTATGGACGCGGATATTCTCTAATGGACGACGGCTGGATTATGAATGACGGACTAGACGCTTGTAATAGTGTTATACCATATAAAAGATGGTAGAGATAAATGATTAAATCTTCATACCGTGTACGGTATGCCACCAATTACTAAGACAAATGCCGCTTGACTCTTAACTGCTGGACGTTTCGTGATGGGCTATCAGCTAAGATAAAATAATGTTATTTGATTCTTCAGCCATGTATTTATCAAAATTAGGAAGAAAATGGACATATTTTTGATAAAAGCATATTCTTGGTATTTATTTTGTCACTCACATGAAAACAGTCATGAACATGCTCTTTACAGTTCGCTGTCTTAGGTGACTAGTACCTTCGACTAATTGTATATGATACAGGGACGGCGGAGCAGGAGGGACCATCTCCCCACCAATACTTGCAGCAAAAACAGAAAGAAAACACACGAACACACACACACACACACGAAACAAAAAAAAAAATAGACGGAGAAAGATAATGAACCTGCAGTAGAGTGACGCGAACACACGTATATCTGTATTGAATGCAGATTTTATTTTCCGATAAGTTATAACAAGGGCGTCGCTACCCATGATGCGTGTGGTGCGTCCGTAGATTGGAAATACGACAATTATGTAAGACCATAAAATCTCAGTCTAGCATTATAATACGTTAAAATGCAGGAAAAAGGCGTGAAAAATTCTTAATTTTCCTGCGGGGGCACGCCCCTGGACCCCCTAGAAACGCCCTCCCTTGGTGCGCATTCCCGGTATGGTGAAGAATGGGAAATCAATGGCGGATCGACAGGGGCGGGGGATTTCCGGCAACCTAGGACCCCGAAGCTTCCGCGGCCCCTTGACCGTCCCCTGTTGGTCTGACAAGATTCGCTCATTTTAGCTTTGTGTAAGTCATTCATATTAGTACTAGTATGGGGTTCTAAAGTTCCATGGGGTAAAGGTCATCGTTTTGTATGTATTAAATATAACTAGAAAGTCGAATGGATTCAGGTGTGTTGACATGTGATTTTTCACAACATCGATGTGTTCTTATAAATGCGAAATAAACGTGAAAAAGGACAATATATCTGCATAAATTATGTTCAGATTCATATCCGGGAAACACTCAGAACGCATCTCCGGCGATCTATGACTCTTGGAGCATCCGGGGCCTAGGCGGTCCCTGGGCCCTCGCCTATTGGGCTGTGATTGTCGACTCACCCTATGAACTTTCACTATACCGCCCTTGGAGATTGAAAACATTCGCACCCCCCCCCCTGTTAAAATCATAGTGACGCCCCAGTATAACCATGAGAGACATCCTTGCTTATTCACATGGTTTACAAGTTGTGTTCGTAAAATGCTGCTCTAATACACGCTATAATAGCCAGTCAGTTATGACTGCACGACTACTCCAAAAATCGACCAAATACTCGCCTCCGATTCTCGTTGTTGATGACTTCCTTCGCTACGGTACATGTATATCAACCAAGTTGTTCGTATTCCATCACCTTGGTTGATATAGCTAATGAATTCGTCAACAAGTTTTCATCCTACGTACCGGTAGCGCAGAAGTTGAACGTTCGCTGATGGCGGTAGAATTTCAATATATCGGTACATGAATCACATGGAGACAAAAGGCTCCCAACAAATAGAAAAAACATCTGTGCCAGTGACATGATCGAAGCTTAATTAACCTTTGGATTGATATATATTTTAATTATTCATACTTCCGAACATCATTTTCCTTGACGATGAATATATTAAAAATGTTGGAAAAACGGGCAACACAAATGGAGTTTACACGGGCGAGGATTTCTTGTTTTGTCGCTCGGAAATACGCTAGAACGCCTCTCCGGCCATCTAAGATCCCTGTAGCTTCCGGGGCCTAGGCGGCCCCTGGACCCTCGCCTAATTGTGCTGTGATAGTAGCACCCCCAATCATGAATTGCTTCCGCCGTGCCTGTGACGTGGGAACATACAATGACATAACGAGAATTGGTGGCGATGACTTGTATTCTATTCTTTCTCCCATACATGAAACCCCAATTAAGTCCAGAACTAGAATGCAACACAAGTGATGTGACGCAATCTGTTGTTTTATGTTTAAGACACAAGAATTATCTCATCCCCCTAGTTCTATATCAACATTATCACAGTTCCAAGTTACGCGTGTGACACTTAGCACACACCATAGTTTTCTATAATTTTTGGAACAATTAACCTTTATAACAGTCAACTGCGGTGTTTAAAAACTGTAAAATCGTTAAAAGATTTTTATCAATATTTTTTTTGCTCTGGAATATGTGTCAGAAGAGTTAGTACTTAATTAAGATTTTTTTTTCCTTTTCCCCTGTGGGCGTATTTAAGCCTTTTTAATTAAAGACCTGTAACTCAATTTCCGCCAGTTAACCCGTTAATGAGCTTAGGCGTCACGTGACCGTGTGACGTCAGACAGGCGACCGTCTCCTGCTGGCAGCTGTCTGTAATTAAATAGAATTCATTCATTTTCTGTATTCCCATTTACCTACCACAAGTTACAACATTTCACTAATGAAATCACCGTAGTATTATTTCCAAATGACAACAAAAATGCGAGCTTCCCCTCCTCAAATGACCTCTAATTTTGACGCCAGTTGTAGAATTATCCTTTCAATCTGTAGCCTATATCCTCAATGATAAATATAACGAAATACCAAGAAAATCCATTCGAAAGAAAAGAAAGCGTTTCGATGAGTTTAACTATGCTCCCTATTGTAGTGCAAATAAGAGGTGAATAAACGCAACAACAATATAGTCAGGCAATTTCGCAGAACTAGAAAGCAAGGAATCAACGTTTAAGCAAAACAGTTGAAATGTTTTGGAGATGATCATCTCCCTTTCACGCCTTTTTAATGATCGTGGCGGTGAAGGAAAAGGTAAGTTACATGTAGTAGCGAAGGTAACTTTCCACCCCGAAAATATTATATTCATGATTGAGAGTCCTATCAACCCCAAACTACAGCTTTTCGCTGAGGAAATCACCAAATTTCGAATTTACGTGTAAAGACGTTACCTAAAATGCCTCATTTTGGTCATCAACACCCCAACCAACCGAGGTTGCATTAATCATGAATATAATCATCAACTAGTGTATCCAGGATTGTCATGTATATATATATATGTATTACGTACTAAATTCAGTGTGCATGTACATTTCACATGAATACATTGAAGATTTAATTGTGAGCATAGCCAAATACTGGTCAACACTAAAAATTCAGAGTGATACTGTCCTTGAATCAGTAAACAAAGATTCATGGACACAAGCAGATACCAGACTATGTCAAGTGGAGCACTCAATTAACATATAGCAAGTTTTCATACCATGTGGTTTGACCATGTACCTGTACAAGGATATGCCGGTTATTATCTTCACAACAAAGTATAAAGCTTGGATGACCAACTCAGCAAATGTCATAAATAATATTCGTGTTTAGCTGATACCTACAATGTAACCGAGAACAGAGAATTATACGATTTAATCAAATATCAACCATTGTATATTATCTTACATATTATCGATCTGAATATTTTTTAAATTCTAGATCGCAAAAGGAAATATATAACAGCTTCATTCATATCATACGTATGTTCATTAGCCTGGAATACACTACAGTCTGTCCGTGTTAATTAATCGTCTGTGTAGCTTCTTTAAATTAAGTAGTTAACTCTGCATAAACTTTATTTTTCGCATTGAGTAGAACAAACTAATCTCTACAAAATGAACACCACTATATGAATACTATATCACGCTTGAAATAACTTTGTAATTATCTCCACAGAAAACTCCAGTACAGTCGTTTCATGTACCGGGACTCAATCACATAGGAAGACGTCACAATGTATTCGTGTGTACTGACACAAAAGTAAAAAATGTCGCGACAGGAGTGTGCGGTTTATCACTCGGCAATTTCACTGGGCATATGATATAAGCGACTCTCTCACGGACCGCCTCTTATTACTTTATACCGCATCAGTGATCTTTGTGACAGTAGGAATGAATACATTATGACGTCTCCCTATGTAATTGACACCCGGTACATGAAACAACTGTACTGAACTTTCATATGAAGAAAATGACAAGGTTATTTCAAGCCTGATATATTATCGATATCATGGAGAAATCGTAGTCAGTTTGTAGAGTTCAGTTTGTTCTACACGCTGTAAAACAAAACTATTGATTTTAAACAAGCTCCAAAATGGACAGACTTTAATATGTAACTTATCTCTGTTCAATTGAGTCAATTTTCATTTTTATTACTTTTTTAGTTGCCAAGTCATGACTTTAGGGTCAAGCTAACAACATGACGACATGTTCAGCTATTTGTTTATCTTCTAGGTCATCATACTCAAATTTCACGCAAATCGAACAAGCGAAACCGAAAAATACGCGAGAAAGTTTTGCAATGTTGATGACTACAGCTGATGTTTGCAATGTTGATGTTGATGATCTACATGTAGTGATCAAACACAAACAACAAAACCACGCAATTCCTCAGACCTAGCAAGATAGCAAATACAATTTATCTAGACAATCTGCAACGGTATCATATATATGGACGTTTGAGATGACGGCGGCGGAGTAGTTTCTCCGTAATACATAAGTGCATTCACTTTGTGGAAATGCTCAAATGATGAGCAGATATCCTTTTTTCATCATGTATGCAAGGAAACCTCGAAAGTAACCATATCACGACGAAAATGGTTAAGCATCAGTTTTGGATGATGTTTACTGAAAAGAGGAACTGGTATATTCTCACACCAGAGACATCAAACATCAAGGATTTTACTGGGATAAATTTTATTCCCGACATTTCATTTCGGGTATTTTATCTCTCAGGTTGATACTTGCTGCAATTGTCATTAAATGTGGTTTCACCCAGTGTGTGTTAACCAGGCTGATGAAGGTGTTTTTACCCAGTGTGTGCTCTATATATGCATATCTAGGATGCTGTTACGGGCGGAGCTGTGGTCACGTATTATACTACACTTGAATTATTTCCACCGGGGTGTTTTATCTTGAATTATTTCCACCGGGGTGTTTTATCATATGTAGGACTGTTATCAACAGGACCCATCATTGACAGATCTACTATCAATCATATTTGGAAGGCTTTTCACCAGTGCGTTTAATAGGTGGATTCATTAAAAATCCGGCGCCATATTAGCCAATCAACGACCTGATTCTAACAAAAGTTTGAAAGACGAATGAAAGAAATGGACACTGGCCATCAGTGCAAAGTTAAGAAGTCTATGTTTTTCAGTATACAGCCTGTCTGTCATTAAAAAATCAAATTTCAAGGAAGACAATTAGGACTCCGCGATGAATGGATATTTGACATTGGTTATAACGTGATGGAAAAATGTGTCAAGATTTGTTCGGGTGTAATAATAAATCGACAATGACCTCAACTTATCATGAAGACCGAGACTGTAAAATACCGAAATTTTATGTCAAAAGCGTAAAACGATAATGAAGATTAGAATCAAGGAAATAAGCTCGCAAGGTTTCCTGCATTTCTTTATGGATTTCTGATCGACAGTAGCTGACCTAGTTTTTCTGATTTATCTTTTTGAACTATACTACGAAAACTGCATTTCACTTTTCGATCTCTTCTGATCAAATTAGTTTTTGCAAGAACATGGACAGTCCTTTGTGTGTAGTATTGGGCAAATTGATTTCGCTGATTTACCATTGGACGAAATAATTTCCTCCATGCAGCACAGGCTGTGGACGGTTGCAATTTTCTCCATAACAAATGAGTAAATACTTAGCTTGTTGTACACACCAACAGTCATTTTCAGTTTCCTCCAATTACTGAGCGCCAGTCACTTTTCCTCAGAAGTTGGGCATGATGACACAAATGTGTAGTTGGGTAATGTCATTCGTTTAGGCTAACCTAATAGAGCCGGGTATAGAAGATATCATATTTTTGAATAACATGCTATACATGTATACATTAGCTGTATTAAAAGTAACACATTTTGCTGTCTCATTCTCTTTTTCGTGTTTTGTGTGTTTTCTCATATGCCTAACAAGTTTACTTCTTTGGGTACATTTGTAATTGCAAAAGGAACACCAGAAAGGCTTTTCAAAATTGTGTACTCTCATATGCGAAACAAGATCACTGTTGCCGGTGGATCTATGATCACACAAAGAACACTTGAAAGGCTTTTCACCAGTATGTGTTTGCATATGTCGATAGGAGTATTCCGATTGGATCTGTAATCACACAGAGAATATTCAAATGGCTTCATACCAGTATGCGTTCTCATATGAGTAACGAGACTACTACTATTCCAACTGGTTCTATAATTTCACAGAGAACACTTAAAGGGTGTTTCACACGTATGGGCTAGCATGTGCGAAGCAAGATTACTACAACTTGGAGATCTATAATCACATACAGAACACTTGAAAGGCTTTTTACCAGTGTGTGTTCTCATATGTTTAACATGATTGTTGTTACTGCCAGATCTATAATTACAGATAGACTATCTAAAAGGTTTTTCAACAGTGTGTGTTCTCATATGTCTAACAAGCTTGCCTTTACTGACAGATCTATAATCACAGATAGAACACTTAAAAGGCTTTTCACCAGTGTGTATTCTCATATGTGTAACAAGCCTGTTGTTGCAGATAGACCTATAATCACACATAAAACACCTAAAAGGCTTTTCACCAGTGTGTGTTCTCATATGTGTAACAAGACTGTTGTTACTGGCAGATCTATAATCACATATAGAACACCTAAATGGCTTTTCACCAGTGTGCGTTCTCATATGTTTAACAAGACTGCTGTAGCTGACAGACCTATAATCACACATAGAACAGCTGAAAGGCTTTTCACCAGTGTGTGTTCTCATATGTGTAACAAGATCGCTGTTACGGCCCGATCTATAATCACACATAGAACACCTAAAAGGCTTTTCACCAGTGTGTTATCATATGTCTAACAAGAGCGCTGTTACTGACAGATCTATAACCACACATAGAACAGCTAAAACGCTTTCCACCAGTGTGTGTTCTCATATGTCTAACAAGACTGCTGTTACAGGCAGATCTATAATCACACATAGAACACCTAAAAGGTTTTTCACCAGTGTGTGTTCTCATATGTCTAACAAGATCGCTGTTACTGACAGATCTATAATCACACATAGAACAGCTAAAAGGCTTTCCACCTTTGTGTGTTCTCATATGTATAACAAAATTGCTGTTGTGGACAGATCTATAATCACAGAGAGTACACCTAAACGGTTTGTCACCGATGATTTTTCTCGTACGATTATCACGAGTGGGTTCGCTACTGCTCCCGTATTTGTAGTATGCTTTTTCTCCAGTAGGCCAATATGCATATGCCACGTCGACGGGTGTACCAGAACAGTGCTTTTCGACAGGCAGTGGACTCTCCAATTTCCCCGCAACCATATCTTGGTCACCTGCGATTGTCATTTCCTCCGCTTGGAGTCGAAACAAGGCAACAGGAACTGATGGCTTCAAACTGCTTATGTCTGGAGAAGGGCAGTGTATCTCATAGAATTCAAATTTAACACTTTTTACCTGAAAAAAAAAAATATATATATATGTGTACAAATGACATTTAATTTGTGATGATGTGAATAGAATGACGTGATTATATATCAGTGAGTTAGTCAATTTATAGACATGGATATGGAATATTTTATATTTCTCTACAAATAGTGTTTTCAAAAAACAACTGATAAATAATACAGAAAATTAAATAAAATATATTAATTCCTGTTATGGCATATTCACTATTGAATCAAAAGGGCCACATTCGACAATCAGTAAGCATCCACCTTCCATTGATCATTGCTGCGTCCGTATTCGAAAGGACTGCATTTAAAAGACCTCGATGATCATCCTTAACATCAGATGAATTACTTTTTTGAGCTGATCTGCCGACACAGTTCCCGAGCTAGTCTAGCTAATTTCGTTTAAGCAGGGGTTATGGGAGATGTGGTTACTTCCTATTTTCTACATCAGCAGCTACAATAAAAGCGCGACTGAGATACCAAGGTTACGTCTCAGTATCCTCCGTATTCTACATGTAGGCTGAATGGGAGCTGCAAAGAGGGGCTTTCCTGTCCGATGACTGCTGTTCGGTCGTCAGACGTCAATTTCCCACACCTCTAACATATCTCACCACCTTAAGAGATACTGTAGCACGTATCTAATATGTGTATGTATATAAACTAAAAGCTGCGGTGTAGTAGTATATTGTATCTCAGCTGAAACACAAGAGAGAATCGGTCAACAGTTTCCAGTACCATACTCACGTGATCAAGCCCCGCAGTTATTTTTCCTATCGTCGTGTTGGTGCACATGCCTATGCCGTCTGGGAGACTTGTTTGCTCGAGTTTGATTCCATCATCTGTATGTGATAGGTTCTCATGTATTGCTGGTATTTGTCCATCATCTGCTTTAACCGATGACAAGGTTGGAGGATATTTCCAATCAGCGTCTGGCGGTTCCTGTTTTATATGAACATTTGTCGACTGCTGATGCTCTTCCATGACGTTACTCAAGACTGGGGTAGTAGGTTCGTCTTTTATATTTTGAGGCGCCATGAGGGAATCCGCATGGCAATGTTGATGGCGGACCAAATGTGAGCCTGCTTCATCTTCTGGACAGTCCATGAGAGGTTCAGTCTTTATTACATCAAACGACGGGAATTTAAACATATCGCTGACGAAAGAATCTGCTTCCCTTTTCAGAATTTTCCACAGACGGTCTTCTCTGATGTTGGGATAAGTATCTTTCACGTCGTTCAGGGCCACAAATATCCTTAAAAAAGAGGAATACATTCTGAGTTCACTAACAGACAAGCTGAAATTCGTTTCGGGCGATATCTTATTTATCTGTAGCACTGTCTTTCTGAAATAATATGTTTGCTTTTTATAGCAAAGCATATTCAAAGAATTTTTGATGTCAGTAGAAGAATTGTCAGCGAAAATAAAATTCTTTTTTTTCATATATATATATATATATATATATATATTTAAAATGAAATTTTCCATATCAAAACTTAGATTTAAAGGCAAACACGATATTTGAATAATCAGACTGATTATCTTTAAACTAAAAGATATTGAGTAAAAACAATAGATCGAGAATATCAAGAAGACTTTGTTTCGTATTGAGATAGAAAAATCCATCTCAAAACATTGCTGTGTGAAAAACCTTCGATATTCTATTGTTGGTTGCTGTGGTGTTTGTCATTAGAAAAGTGTAAAAAGGTTTTCGATCTAGTTTTGTTTGTACACGCGAATACCATCATTTTTTTATTTTTTTATATTTTTACAAAATCTTGAATAATCAGCTCTCTGCACAAGGCAAGGCAATGAAAGGATAGTTATACATATACAATTACATGTACTATTTGAATATGTAGAAAACCTTCATTGGTATCATAGGAACATCGGAAAGTTGAATATGACCGTAATTTTCATATAATTGTAAATATTCAAAATAAAGAAAAGATGAAAAGAAACCACCCGGTCACAGATAAATCACACATATTTTGAACACTGTTTCCGAACAAAGCGGTTTTTTTTTATCGAATAGACAGTGGGGTACTGCGATCCACTTTTGCCGATGGTTTTAGTGTCCTCATCCATATAGTTTCGCGCGACATCGGTTTCTCCCCAACTCCGATGACATCTCTTGTCAGAAAAAGAGAAACACGAGGTCGGGAGATTCACAAAAGGAATGACGTCGCCAATGTTGTTGAGACAGGAACCACTTCTCGCCTTAATCTACGTTGGCGAAGTCATTACGTAGAGGTGCAATATAAACCTGGAATCCGTGTAATCCCTTTGAAAAGTGCTTTCCTGGAAACCCTTAAAAAAAACCAGATGCCATATTCGGCCCATTTGAAAGAGAAATCTGAAGAAGCAATTTCAATGAGATGCCATAAACTGTCCCGTCGAGCGGCCAATTCAAAAAGGCGAATGACAAAGGGACATTGATATACGGGGTTTTGCCAGCTTTTCTTGCCGTGAAAGATCCATGATGTTCACGACCGTCAAAAGGGCATAACTGAGGCGGTTAAAAAGTTACTCCCTGACACCGGCCGGCCTCTACCCGAACCTAGCCATCGATTCGCATACAGGTATGACCGTGTGAGGGATTGAAAATGCCAAACAGAAAGGTACTGTAGTCATGACAAATCTGTACAATAGCAGAATATGGATTTGGCATAGCAATAGTACCAGTCATAATTGTTCGGAGTGTCAAATCACATTCGCGACTTCCTGATCTCTCTGAATATACTCAAATTCGAACAAATTGGAAGCCAGGTAAAGTAACGTGTTTTCCACTCTCTTTGTTGTACGTATCCGTGATTGTTTTGACTGGAGAGGCGCCCACGTGTCATTTCTTCGATGACATCAAAGATATCGTTCTACAGCGTATTTTCGTCATAGCCTATCGTATTGGACTCTTCTATGGAGGGCCAATATCTGGCTGATATAGCAACATTTTCCCAGTTATACGGCAGATTGTGAAACTGAGACAGTCACGTGGGTGTCTATAAAGATTGGAGTGGATCCTATAAATAGTGATCCAATGAGAATGCTCGTCTTAGTTTTAAATGGAAGGGTTGAATGACCAATAACTGAAGACAGCTGAAACATTATACAGACACTGTTAATATATTGATTTAAAAGAGAGTCGTACAGTTTAATTTTCGTTAGAACTCGGTTTGTCTGTGATCACGCGGTGAAGCTTGCTGCAATGCCGTCCATTCATTGGCTGTTGGTTTGAACGAGCTCTTCAAGTAATATCTGTTCTGTCCACATCTGTCTGCAGGGTTGGTACGGAGGCAACAGACCTGTACTGAAGTGGATGTGTAGATATCAGCAACTAAACGGTAGGAATAGTTCTTATGTTGTCAAATAAGTTCGGTCTTCCTCATTATCAAATTAGAGGCGGCCATTCTACACAACTATGGGGTGATTTTTTTCAGGTCGCTTTCCCTCTGTTTATGATGACCTGAGCATGTTTCTGGGTATAGCAATATTGTGTGATATCCAGTCCCTTTTACGTTCACCAACAGTTAAATAATATTTGACGCAAACCTGTAGCATCTATATATCACCCCAAAGGGAATGCTTGCATCATTACTCAATATTTTCTGTGGGGAATAATTGAACTCCTTGCAATTCTCTTCAAAATTGATTCAATTCACATGGAAGATTTTGTCTTATTCGGCCCGTGTATCAGAGAAATATGTAAGAGCGATTTCAGTGAAATATCTCATGATGAAATTAGAGAGCAAACATTGTAGGGTGCAGGGTCATCCCTGGGGGTTATTTCCGTTTCAGGACCCTCCTGACGTCATATTTCGCCCTTGCTGATAAGAGACATCACCAGGGCAGATATCGACCTCGCAAAACTTGGAAAACAATCTGTTGTGCAAAGGAGAAAATCTAAGATCCCATACTTTGACCAATGCCGTTTGTTTGGCTACATATTCTAACAAATAGAAAAGTTGTAGCGTACGCACTGTTGAGTAACTGATGTGTATGTATCAGCTTTACACAGTAAAACAGTCGCTACACTTTTTTTTGTTTTCTAAACGTTACTTAAAAAAAAATCACTAAATTATCGGTCAATTTTGTTCCATGTATGAATGGAGTTTTTCCAGTAGGCCTACATTCATTGAAATAGCCATATTATTTGTATTATTATTTATTTTTTTTTGCGTTAGATGTATAAGGCGTTAAGTAGCCAGGATTCCAGAAATTATTTACAGCTTGCATAACTGTGTATATACGTACCTATCAGACCATAAAAATGCACTTTATGCACGGGCTTTGGTCTAACTGTAGCTCAGAAAAACAAGGAGTATGGAGAACCGTGAACTACTCCCACAAATTCCGGTCTAGTATTTGCTCGCGGTAAACGTTTCCTGCTATCCAAAACTTCAACCTATTTGAGGTAATGAACACGGACCGCGGAAATATAAAGGAGCTTTGACAGAGGGGTGGTCGGTGTAAGATGATGGGTGTCGCCCACCGACAGCGAGAAAGGTGGGGCTGGGGACATATAAGATAAGTTTGTTAAGTTTCTGCGCAACTTGGGGCGTAGGTTGAGGATAATGGGACGTGGGAACATGCAATGACAAAACAACAATTGGTGGCGATGACTTGTATTCTGTTATATATTTTTCCCCGAAAACATCAAACCTCGAGAGTACAGAACAAGAATGAAACATAAGTGATGTTACGCAACTGCTGTGTTATGGTTACGACACATGAATTTTGTCATTCGCCTAGTTTCATATCTACATTATTACAGTTCCAAGTTGCGCGTAGGACACTTAGCACCCACCACAGTTTTCTGTATTTTTTGGAACAGTTAACCATTAAAGCATTCAACTGCGGAATGCCTATAAACTGTAAAATCGCTAAATAACTGCAATTAAAAAGAATCAGAAAATTGAACTTATGTAATAAGGTTCCTAAACTGCGAACAGTATCAGTTCTGTTTCGATAAAACAGTCAACTGAGTCGACTTAATATTGAGATAAACATCACATTTCACATATGTAAACATACATGTATAAGACCACGGGGCTTGAATATAAACAAATAAAAATATGGTAGATAAGACTGGTTTTATGGCTTAACCCTACCCAGCCTGGCGTGAGAGTGTAGTGGGGGGTGAGGGTGGTACGCCTCTCCAGTCGTCTTTTTATTTTTTATTTTTTTCCTACTCCTATCTCCGGATCGGATGGACAACAACTTGAAGAGTTGACACTCCGGGATTTTTTTGTTTATCATATTGGAGGGATTTTGAACCTATTTGCCAATTTTGACACCAGTTGTAGAATAATCCTTTCAATTTGTAGCCTATCCTCAATGATAAAAATAACCAAATTTCAAGAAAACCCACGCGAAAGAAAAGAAAACATTTCGATGGGTTTATCTATGCTTCCCATTTTAGTCCAAATCTGACGTGAATAAATGCAAAAACAGTATAGTCCGACACACCTTTCCAAAACTAGAAAGCAAGGAAATCAACGCTTGAGAAAAACAGCTTAAATGTGTTGGGGATCATTATCTTCCTTTCACGCCTTTTAAATGACCATGGCGGTGAAGGGAAACGTAAATTAGTAGCGGGGGCAACTTACCATGTGGAAAATATTATATCTAGATTGGGAGTCCTATCAGCTCCGAAATACAGCTTTTCTCCGGTGAAATCACCAATTTCCAGTTTACGTATTAAAATAATACGATTTGACGTTACCTAAAATGACTCATTTTAGTCACCAAGCACCCCAAACTTTTCCAACCAACCAAATTTGCATCAACCAGGAATATAATCATCACATACATGCAGTATATCCAAGATTATCAAGCATATATGTATCATGTACTAAATGTATTGGTCATATCTACATTTTACTGGAATACAGTGAAGATTTAATTGTGAGCATAGCCAAAAACTGGTCAACACTAGGGACTCAGAGTAATACTATCCTTGAAACAGTAAACAATTAACGATCTATTGACAAAAGCAGATAACAGACTATGTCAAGTGGAGTACTCAACTAACATAACTATACTTAAGATTTCATACCATGTGACTTTTTACCATGTGCCTGTACAAGGAAATGCCGGTGATTATCTTCACAACGCAGTATAAGGCTTGGATGACCCAGTCAGCAAAAGTCATAAACCATATTCGTGTTCAGCTGATACATACAATCTAACCGAGAACAGAGAAATATACGATTTAATCAAATATCAACCAGTGCATATTATCTTACATATTATCTATCTGAATATTTTAAAATTCTGGATCGCAAAAGGAAATAAATAACAGCTCCATCCATATCATACGTATGTTCATTAACCTGGAATACACTATAGTCTGTCTATTTTGATTAGTTGTCTACTCTTGAGCTTCTTAAAAATAAATAGTTATGTCGGCATAAATTTTCCTTTTTTGCATTGTGTAGAACAAATTAAACTCTACAAAATGACCACCATTACTCCGTGATATCTATAATATATCACGCTTGATTTAACTTTGATATTATCTTCATACAAAACTCCAGTACAGTCGTTCCATGTACCGGGGATCAATCACATAGGAAACGTCATAATGTACAGGGGTAAAGGCGTTCGGTGTCCGTTTTTTCACGCGTGTTAACGTTCTATTAGCGCTTGAAATTAGCTAATTAACGGACTGACTCTGAGAAAAGTCTGAACGACGAATTAAAGAAATAAACACTTGTCGTTAGTGTAAGGTCCAGAAGTCTATGTTCGTGTCATTTACAAATCAAATTTCAACGAAGTAAACTAGGGCCACCCGATGAATAGATATTTAACGTTTGATATAACCTGATGGATAAATGTGTCAAGATTTGTGCAGGTGTAATAATAAATCGATAATGATGTCAACCTATACTAAAGACGGAGACGACGAAATGCCGAAATCATACGTCAAAGCGTGAAACGACAATGAAGACTAGCATCAAGGAAATAAGCTCGGAAGGTTTCCTGTCTTCCTGCTTCCTGAATGGATCTCTAATCGACAGTAGGTGACCTAGTCTTCTCGTATTATCATTCTGAACTATACTCCAAAAGAGCGTCCCACTTCTCGTCTTTCCGATCTCTTCTGACGAATTAGATTTTTCAAGAACATGGCACATTTGTGTGTAATATTGGGCAAATTGTTTTCGTTGATTTACCATTGGACGAAATAATGTCCTGCATGGGACACAGACTGTGGACGGTTACAATTTTCTCCATAATAAATGAGTAGATAATAATAATAATAATAATTTTGTTTCAGACTGATAGTCTATAGCATTACATAAAGAACAGTGAGAACAGGTAGACGAGTGCGGTTAATGTATAATAAGAAGCCAGTTGGCTTCTAGCTTCGATAGCGACTTTACATGAGACATTTGCAGACAAGCAGTATATTATCAGAGCTATACAAGCGACTCGTGGCGCCATAGACCGACTTACGTATAAGTTCCCTAAATGAGGGAATATTATTAATCCCAAATATAAAACTAGCACTACATCAACCAGCGAAATGAATTGTTGAATTGTTGTACGTTACTCTTGTCGTACACACCGACAGTCATTTTCAGTGTTCTACAATTAGCGAGCTCCAGTCCGTTTTCGTCAATAGTTGGGCATTATTACACAAATGTGTAGTTAGGTAATGTCGTTCGCTTATGCTAACCTCTACAAAATGAACACCTTTATATAGATACTATATATCACGCCTGAAATAACTTTATAATTATCTCCACATAAAACTCCGGTAGGCCTACAGTCGTTTCATGTACCGGGGGCTCAATCACACAGGGAGACTTCATAATGTATTCGTATTTACTGGCACAAAAGTCAAATTGCCGCGACATTCAATTTCACTGGGCATGTGATGTAAGCGACTCTCTCACAGCCCGCCTATTATTACTTATACCGCATCAATTATATTTGTGACAGTAGGCATGAATACATTATGACGTCTCCGTATGTAATGGAGACCCGGTACATGAAACAACTATACTTAAGTTTTTAGGGAGGACATTACGAAGTCACTTAAAACCTGATATATTATCGGTATCATGGAGAAATCGTGTTCAGTTTGTTCTACATGCTGCAAAACAGAAAATTTATGCAGAGTTCGTTATTGACTTTTGACAAGCTCCAAAATGGACAGACTTTAATATGCAACTTATCTGTATTCAAATGGGTCAGTTTTCCGTTTTTTGAATTTTTTAGTTGCCAAATCGTGACCTAAGAATTAAGCTAACAATACAAAGACCTTTTCAGCTCTTTATTTATCCTCCCAGTTCATCATACACAAAGGATATGTGACGTTTACATGCGAAAAACTCCTTTGTGTGTGACGTTATTAAAGATGATTTTTTTTTTCAACTCCAAAACATACCAAATAAGATTTTCCTTGAAGTCTAGATAGTAAAATATCCCCCTCGAAAAAAACTAAGATGTTCACTTCCATATAAATGGAGTTATGATTGATCAAAATGTGCTCCCGGGCTTATTTTGGTATTTCTGGGCATTTTCATGAAACGTTTTCTCCTATAGCAAAAATATGACACCTCAAACCAAAACCATTCGTGCCTCTTTTCAATAAACAAACCTCCTAATATATTGTGTGACAACATTATTTTAGTTTGAGGTGTCATATTTTTTACTATAAGAGAAAATACTCTCTGTAAAAGCCTCAAAAATACCAAATGAGGCCGGGGAACACATTTTGATCAATCATATATCAAGTTTTATAAAACGGAGCATCGCAATTTTTTCGAGGCTGATATTTCAATATGTAAACATCTAGAAAAATTTATTTGGCAGGTTTTTGATTGAAAACAAAAAATTCAGCTTCATTACAAACACACACAGGGAGTTTTTGTCGTATTGTCGTCACATATCCTTTCATGCAATCGAACAAGCGCAATCGAAACATACGCCAGAAGGTTTTACAATGTTGATGACTACAGCTGATGTTTGCAATGTTGATGATGATGATCTTGTGATCAAGTATAAACAAAACTACGAAAATTCCTCAGACCTGGCTACATAGGAAAGCAAATTTATCTTGACAATCTGCAACGGTATCATACATATGGACGTTTGAGACGACGTCGGTGAAGTAGTTTGTCGGTAATACATAAGAGCAATCACTTTGTCCAAATGCCCAAATGATGAGCAGATATCCCTCTCCAGATTGTATGCAAGAAAACGACGTAAATTGCTAAGCATCAATTTTGGATGATGCTTACGAAAAAGAGGAACTGGTCTATTCCCACACCAGAGACATGAAGGATTTTACTAGAACAAATTTTATTCCTGACATTTCATTTTGGGTATTTTATCATATGTATAATTGTTATCAAGGCGACAGATCACCGACAGGTCTAACATCATTGATATTTGGAAGGCTTTTCATCAGTGCGTTTAATATGTGGATTCATTAAAAATCCGGCGCCATATTAGCCAATCAACGAACTGATTCTAACAAAAGTTTGAACGACGTATGAAAGAAATGGACACTCGTCATCAGTGCAAAGTCTGTCATTTACAAATCAAATTTCAAGGAAGACAATTAGAGCTCCGCGATGAATGGATATTTGACATTGGTTATAACGTGAAGGAAAAATGTGTCAAGATTTGTTCGGGAGTAATAATAAATCGACAATGATCTCAACTTATCCTGAAGACCGAGACTGTAAAATAACGAAAGTATACGTCAAAAGCGTGAGACGATAATAAAGATTAAAATCAAGGAAATAAGCTCACAATGTTTCCTGCATTTCTTTATGGATTTCTGATCGACAGTAGATGACATGTTTTTCAGAATTATCTTCTTGAACTATACTACGAAAACAGCATTCCACATTTCGTAGTTTCGATCTCTTCTGGTCAAATTAATTTTTTACAATAACATGGGACAGTCCTTTGTGTGTAGTATTGGGCAAGTTGTTTCCGCTGATATACCATTGGACGAAATAATGTCCTCCATGCAGCACAGACTGTGGACGGTTGCAATTTTCTCCATAATAAATGGGTAAATACTTAGCTTGTTGTACACACCGACAGTCATTTTCAGTTTCCTCCAATTAGCGAGCGCCAGTCACTTTTCCTCAAAAGTTGGGCATGATGACACAACTGTGTAGTTGGGTAATGTCATTCGTTTAGGCTAACCTAATAGAGCCGGGTATAGAAGATATCTTATTTTTGATTAACATGCTATACATGTATAAATTAGCTGTATTGAGAGTAACACGTTTTGCAGTCTCATTCTCTTTTTCGTGTTATGTGTGTTTTCTTATATGCCTAACACGATTACTGCTTTGGGCACATTTGTAATTGCAAAAGGAACACCCGAAAGGCGTTTCACTAGTGCGTACTCCCATATGCGAAACAAAATCACTGTTGCTGGTGGATCTATGATCGCACAAAGAACACTTGAACGGCTTTTCACCAGTATGTGTTTGCATATATCTAACGATAGAACTATTCTGATTGGATCTGTAATCACAGAGAATATTCAAATGGCTTCATACCAGTGTGTGTTCTCATATGATTAACGAGACTACTACTATTCCAACTGGTTCTATAATTTCAAAGAGAACACTTAGAGGGTGTTTCACCAGTATGGGCTAGCATGTGCGAAACAAGATTACTGCAACTTGGAGATCTATAATCACATACAGAACACTTGAAAGGCTATTTATCAGTGTGGGTTCTCCTATGTTTAACAAGATCGCTGTTACGGGCAGATCTATAATCACACATAGAACACCTAAAAGGCTTTTCTCCAGTGTGTGTTCTCATATGTCTAAAAAGATCGCCGTGACGGACAGATCTATAATCACAGACAGGACAGCTAAAAGGCTTTTCACCAGTGTGTGTTCTCATATGTGTAACAAGACTGCTGTTATTTACAGATCTATAATCACACATAGAACACATAAAAGGCTTTTCACCAGTGTGTGTTCTGATATGTTTAACAACATCGCCGTTACTGGCAGATCTATAATCACACATAGAACACCTAAAAGGCTTTTCACCAGTGTGTGTTCTCATATGTGTAACAAGGGTGCTGTTGCGGATAGATCTATAATCACATATAGAACAACTAAAAGGCTTTTCACCAGTGTGTGTTCTCATATGTGTAACAAGAGCGTTTTTATAGACAGATCTATAATCGCATATAGAGCACGTAAACGGCTTTTCTCCTGTGTGTCTTCTAATATGTACAAGAAGATGGCTTTTACTGGCAGATCTATAATCACACATAGAACACCTAAAAGGCTTTTCACCAGTGTGTGTTCTCATATGTCTAAAAAGATCGCCGTGGCGGACAGATCTATAATGACACATAGAACAGCTAAAAGGCTTTTCACCAGTGTGCGTTCTCATATGTCTAACAAGATCGCTGTTACGGACAGATCTATAATCACACATAGAACACCTAAATGGCTTTTCTCCAGTGTGTGTTCTCATATGTCTAAAAAGATCGCCGTGACGGACAGATCTATAATCACAGACAGGACAGCTAAAAGGCTTTTCACCAGTGTGTGTTCTCATATGTGTAACAAGACTGCTGTTATTTACAGATCTATAATCACACATAGAACACATAAAAGGCTTTTCACCAGTGTGTGTTCTGATATGTTTAACAACATCGCCGTTACTGGCAGATCTATAATCACACATAGAACACCTAAATGGCTTTTCACCAGTGTGTGTTCTCATATGTGTAACAAGGGTGCTGTTGCGGATAGATCTATAATCACATATAGAACAACTAAAAGGCTTTTCACCAGTGTGTGTTCTCATATGTGTAACAAGAGCGTTTTTATGGACAGATCTATAATCGCATATAGAGCATGTAAACGGCTTTTCTCCTGTGTGTGTTCTTATATGTACAAGAAGATGGCTTTTACTGGCAGATCTATAATCACACATAGAACACATAAAAGGCTTTTCACCAGTGTGTGTTCTCATATGTTTAACAAGATCGCTGTTACTGGCAGATCTATGATCACACATAGAACACATAAAAGGCTTTTTACCAGTGTGTGTTCTCATATGTGTTACAAGATTGCTGTTACAGACAGATCTATAATCACAGAGAGTACACTTAAACGGTCTTTCACCGATGACTTTTCTCACATGATTATCACAAGTGGGTTCGCTAGTGCTCCCATATTTGTAGTGTTCTTTTTCTTCAGTAGGACAATATGCATATGTCCCCTCGACGTGTGTACCAGGGCAGTGTTTATCGACAGGCAGTGGACTCTCCAATTTTTCCCCAGTCATATCTTGGGCGACTGCGAAAGTCTTTCCCTCCGCTTGGCGTCGATACAAAGCAACAGGAACTGGGGACTTCAGGTTGCTTATATCTGCAGAGGGGCACTCTATCTCGAAATCTTCAAATTTTATACTTTCTACCTAAAAAACAAAAACAATGACATCATTTAAGTTGTGATGAAGTGAATTGAATGCAGTGGTTATAATCAGAGGTCAGATGAGTTAAACAATTTATAGATGTGGATATGAAATACTTTTGAGTAGTGTTTTCAAAATACAACTGATAAATACCTGGCAAAATCGACTCTTATTACACTATCTTTAACAATAGAAAATTAATTAAGATATATTAACTCTTATGGCATACTCATTATTGAATCAAAAGCGTCACATCGGACAATCACTAAGCATCCACCTTCCATTGATTATTTCTGCGTCCATATTCGAAGGACTGCATTTACATGACCTCGATGATCATCCTCAGCATCAGATGAATTACTTAACCCTACCAAACTTTCTGCACTATCTCCGGAACGGCAAGTAATGGAGAGCTGAAACTCCGTGACTTTATAGTTTATTTTATTGGGGTCATTTTGAGCCTATCTGCATAACCCCCACCGAGCAGAGATCATGGGTAAATGCAAGATGGCGGCCACGTGGGGTATCTGAAAAGTGAGGTTTTTGTAATATAGCTTCAAAATTTCTGCTTTTCCGCGATGAAAAGTGGGCAAAAACTCTTTTTATTTCATACCAAATTACTATTTGCTAATTTTCATGCAGTTTTTGTGGAGAAATTGCGAAAATAAAAAAAAATCGGAAAATCTGACCGAAAAATCGACCAAAAATGCTGTTTTTGTAAATGACGTCACTGTGACGTCATCAAAGCGGCCATCTTGGATTTCTTTTACATTTTCTGGTAAAACTTAACCCAAGGGTATATTGTAATAAGTTTCAGGCCCCTAGCTCAAGGGGTAAGAAAAATAGTTGGGGGGGGGGGGGGCATTTTGGACCCCCCCCCCCCAAGGCCTGGACATGTCCCAAAAAGCCCAGGACAGATAGGGTTAATTGAACTAATCTGTCCACACAGTCCACTAGCTAGCTTAGCTAGTTCCGTTTATGCCGGGGCTAGGGGTGATGTGATTACTTTATATTTTCCACATGAGCACTGCAATAAAAGCGCGACTGAGATACCAGGGTTACGTCTTGGAATCCTCCGTATTATACCTGTATGCTGAATGTGAAGTGCAGAGAGGGGCTTTCCTGTGAAGTCCTAGGACTGCTACTTAGTCGCCAGACGTCAATTTTCCCCACATCTTTACATATCTCATCAACTTAAGTGGCCTGTAGCACGTATCTAATATGTATATGTATATACGGTCCAGTGTAGTAGTATATTGTATCCCAGCTGAAACACAAGAGAGAATCGGTCAACAGTTTCCAGTACCGTACTCACGTGATCAAGACTCGCAGTTATTTTTCCTATCGTCGTGTTGATGCACATGCCTATGCCGTCTGGGAGACTTATTTGCTCGAGTTTGATTCCATCATCTGTATGTGATAGGTTCTCATGAATTGCTGCTATTTGTCCATCCTCTGCTTTAACCGACCACAAGGGTGTAGGATATTTCCAATCAGCGTCTGGCGGTTCTTGTTTTATGTGAACATTTGCCGAGTGCTGATGCTCTTCCATGACGTTATTCAAGACTGGTGTAGTAGGTTCGTCTTTTATATTTTGAGGCGTCATGACGGAATCCGCATGGCGAACCAAATGTGAGCCCGATCCATCTTCTGGACAGTCCATGAGAGGTTCAGTCTTTATTACATCAGACGATGGAAATTTAAAGATATCGATGATGGAAGAATCTGCTTCACTTTCCATAATTATTCCACAGATGCCATTTTCTGATGTTGGGATTCGTATCTTTCACGTCGATCAGGGCCACAAATATCCTTCAAAAAGAGGAATACATTCTGAGTCCACGGACAGACAAGCTAAAATTCGTTTCTGGCGATATCTTACTTATCTATAGGACTATCTTACTGAAATAATGTTTGCTTTTTATAGCAAAACATATTCAAATGATTTTTGATTTCACTAGAAGAATTTTCAGCGTAAATAAAATTCTTATATATATATATATCAAGAAAAAACACTATACGAATATAGCATGACGGGTAATCACCGAAACTGTATCCACTCAAAGCGCTTTCACATCTTCAAGATGTTCATCAGTGAGTTATGGAATACACAGGCGAGCAAAACATATATATAGGCGTAAGTTGTCAGGGGTTACAGAATAGATAACAACATTTAGCAGAAGCATGTTTCAACTTGATAGAGTCAATGGTTTGGCATATCGCCGTTTAGTTGGCCATGTTAACAACAGGTAGTCTAATTATTCCATTGTACTATAGTTCTCTTGCAAATAGAACCTCTTGGCACTTGCTATTAATCCAACCTACTTCTGTCCCATTCAATTATTTTCTATGTATAATTGGCATATGCCAGTCATCTTTGTTCTTTTCACATACGGCTCCCAATTTCTTCGTGATCGTTGTAATCCGTTATGATTTGATAGCTGTCTGGGACTCGATATGTTTGTCAGTGTCATAATTTCCACGCCACGTGCTATCGGCATGATGGTTTGCAGCTTCAATGGTTAAAGAATGTGTTTTCTTTTGCGTGCGTCGACTTTTGTCTCTCGCTGGCACGTGTCGGACCAGTTTCTGTTCACTGTATTGGTTCCTGTGTAGGCATACTTTATTTGGGGCAGTCCTCTGCCTGTTGCCATCTGCACTGTCCGTGTTTGGCACATTTTGGTTCACTTTTTGTTTGTTATTTTGGTTCCTTGAGACGCGTACGCGATGTGGTGAGTTTCTCTGTCTGTCGTTTTCGGCGATCTGCAATGGAAGATTTTCAATCCGGACTGGAAATCTTCCATTGCTTCCAAACCGTGAGCAGGACTTCCATAATGCTGATAACGACAGACAAAGAAACTCTAGGTGATTTTTCCAGGTCGCTTTCCCCATGTTTATGTTGACCTGAGCATGTTTCTGGGTATAGCAATATACATTTACAACACTTGCTGGTTGTCCACCATATTGTGTGATATCCGGTCCCTTTTACGGTCACCAACAGTTAAATAGAATTTGACGCAAACCTGTAACATCTATATATCATCCCATTCCCAAAGGCAATGCTCGCAGCATTACTCAAATACACATGATATTTTCTGTGGTAAACAATTGAAATCCATGCAATTCTCTTTAAAATTGATTCAATTTACACGGAAGTCCTGATATTGTCATATTCTGCCCATGTTCCAGAGAAATATGGAAGAGCGATTTCAGTGAAATAGCTAATGATGAAATTAGAGAGCATTCCTATGCAAGTACAGGGTGAGCCCTGGGGGTTATTTTCGTTTCATGACTCTATACCGACGTCATATTTCGCACTTGATGATAAAAGACATCACCAGGGCAGATATCGACTTCGCAAAACTTGGAAAACAATCTGTTGTGCAAAGGAGGAAATCCCATATGACCAATGCCGTTTGTTTGGCTACTTATTCTAACAAATATCTAAGTTGTAGCTTACGCACTGTTGAGTAACTGATGTGTATGTATCAGCTTTATTCAGCAAAACAGTCTTAACACTTTTTTTTTATTTTCTAAACGTTACTTTAGAAATTCACAAAATTATCGGTCAATTCTGTTCCATGCATGAAGGAAATTTTTCCCGTACATTCATTGAAATACCCATATTATTATTAATTTTTGTTGCGCTAGATCCATAAGGCGTACAGCGTGCATAACTGTGTATATACGTACCGTACCTATCAGATCATGACAATGAAGTTTAGCCACGGCTTTGGTCTAACTGTAGCTTAGAAAAAACAAGGCAGATGGAGAAGCGTGAATTACTCTCACAAACTCCGGTCTAGTATTTGCTCGCGGTAAACGTTTCCTGCAATCCAAAACTTCAACCTATTTCAGGTAATGAACACGGATCACGAAAATATAAAGGAGATTTTACAGAGGGATGGTCGGTGTCAGATCATGGGTGTCGCCCACCGACAGCGGGAAAGGTGGGGCTGGGGACATATTAGATAAGTTTCTTAAGTTTTTGTGCAACTTGGGGCGTAGGTTGAGGATATGAACATACAATGACATAACAATTGGTGGCGATGACTTGTATTCTGTTATATATTTTTTCCCGTATACATCAAACCTCGAGAGTACAGAACAAGAATGCAACATAAGTCATGTTACGTAAACTATTGTTTTATGGTTACGACACATGAATTATGTCATTCGCCTAGTTTCATATCTACATTATTACAGTTCCAAGTTGCGCGTAGGACACTAAGCACCCACCATAGTTTTCTGTAATTTTTGGAACAGTTCACCTCTAAAACAGTCAACTGCGGAATGCCTATAAACTGTAAAATCGCAATTAAATAGAATCAGAAAATTGAACTTATGTAATAAGGTTCATAAACTGCGAACAGTATCAGTTCTGTTTCGATAAAGCATATCAACTGAGTCGACATATTATTGTGATAAACATCACATTTCACATATGTAAACATACATGTATAAGACCACGGGACTTGAATATAAACAAATAAAAATATGGTAGATAAGACTGGTTTTATGGCTTAACCCTACCCAGCCTGGCGTGAGAATGTGGGGGGTGGTACTTTGCGCCTCTCCCGTCGTCTTTATATATATATATATATATATTCCTACTCCTATCTCCGGATCGGAAAGACAAAAAGTTAAAGAGCTGACACCCCGGGATTTTTTGTTTATCATATTGGGGTCATTTTGAACCTATTTGCCTACCCCCCCATCCCCTCAGAAGATCATGGGTAAATTTAAGATGACGACTATGTGGGGCACTCGAAAGGTGGTGTTTTCTTTATTTTTCTTCAAAATTCCTGCTTTTCTGACAAAAACAAGAGCTATTTCTTTTCACATCCGATTATTATACCCACATAAATAAAAAAAAATAAAAAAATCTGACCGCCGATTTAACTATTAAGTTTTAACTAGATAAAATATTACCTTAGCATGTAAGAGTGAATTAATGCAACAAAAATATAGTCAGCCAAATGGCCCAAAACTAGACATTGAGGAAAGGAAGTTTGAATAAAATATCTGAAATAGTTACAGAAGTATTCACATTTTATATGACGATGATAATCAGGCAAATTGTTCATTAAAAGGATACGTTTGGTTTGCAATACCTTACAGCCTGGGAAATATATTGACTATTTTCTGCATACCCATTTACCACAAGTTACAACTTTTCACAAATGAAATTACCATACTATTATTTCCAGTTGATCTCATCGTTTCCTCAAATGACCCTAATGTTGACATCAGTTGTAGAATAATCCTTTCAATCTGTAGCCTATCCTCAATGATAAATATATCCAAATTTCCAGAAAATCCACGCGAAAGAAAGGAAAACGTTTCGATGGGTTTATCTATGCTTCCCATAGTAGTCCATATCAGAGGTGAATGAACGCAACGACAATATAGTCAGGCAATTTCCCAAAACTAGAAAGCAAGGAATCAACGTTTGAGTAAAACAGCTTAAATGTTTTGGAGATGATCATTTCTGTTTCACGACTCCTAAATGATGGAGCGAAGGCCAAATTAGTAGCGGAGGTAACTTACCACCCAGAAAATATTATATTCATGATTGGGGGTTCTATCAATATCCAAATACAGTTTTCGGCTGATAAAATCACCAAATTTCCAATTTACGTATTAAAATAATACGATTTGACGTTGCCTAAAATGACTCGCTTTAGTCATCAAAACCCCAAAACTTTTCCAACCAACCAAAGTTGCATTAATCATTCATATAACCATCACATAGTATATCGAAGATTATTTTCCATTTTACTGGAATATAGTGATGATTTAATTGTGAGCATAACCAAATACTGGTCAACACTAGTGACTCAGAGTGATTCTATCATTGAAACAGTAAACAAAAGATTTATTGACACAAGCAGATACCAGACCAAAATTGCTACTTAGATTTCATACCATGTGACTTTTGACCATGTACCTGGGGTCCATTCCACGTCACTCGCGTTACATTTTTGCACCATATTGGTTATATTATACCCCACCTGCCTCCAACAAAGAGAGTATACATGCCCACATAATGCATAAAGACAACTTGGGCCCCAAAGTATTCATACAAATTTAAAGTGCTGTAATACCGACGGTCACGGATACGTAAAGGGGAACAGTTTCCAGTACTGTACTCACGTGATCAAGACCCGCAGTTATTTTTTCCTATCGTCGTGTTGGTGCACATGTCTATGCCGTCTGGGAGACTTGTTTGCTCGAGTTTGATTCCATCATCTGTATGTGATAGGGTCTCATGTATTGCTGCTATTTGTCCATCCTCTGCTGTAACCGATGACAAGGGTGTAGGATATTTCCAATCAGCGTCTGGTGGTTCCTGTTTTATATGGACATTAGTCGACTGCTGATAGCCTTGATGCTCTTCCATGACGTAATTCAAGACTGGGGTAGTAGATTCGACTTTTACATCTCGAGGCGTCATGACGAAATCCGCATGGAGATGTTGATGGCGGACCAAATGTGAGTCTGCTCCATCTTCTGGACAGTCCAAGAGAGGTTCAGCCTTTGCTACATCAGACGATGGGAATTTAAAGATATCTCTGGCGGAAGAATCTTCTTCACTTTCCATATTTATTCCACAGACGCTATTTTCTGATGTTGGGGTAAGTATCTTTCACGTCGTTCAGGGCAACAAATATCCTTCAAAAAGAGGAATACATTCTGAGTCCACGGACAGAAAAGATCCAGGTTTGTTTCTACAGGCGACCACCATCATTTTTATTATTTATTTTTCTTTTAAATCTTAAAAAATCAACTTTCTGCACGAGGGAAGGAAATCAAAGGATAGTTATACATGTATATTTACAGGTATTATTTGAATATGTAGAAAACATTCACTGGTATCATAGAAACACCGGAAAGTATATGACTTTAGAAACTGCATGTTCAGAATATGAAATTATCTCCATAATAAAGAGAAATAAAAACAAATCACCCAGTGACAGATAAGTCACATAAATTTTGAACAGTTTCATCAGAATGCGTTTTTTAGTATTTATTGAATAGACAACGGGGTAATTCGATCCACTTTTGCCGATAATTGTTTTTGGTATCCCATCGATATTGTTTAGTACGTTTCGCGACATCAGCCCCCACCCATGACATCTGTTATCAGAAATTGATAAATATAAGGTCAGGAGAATGATCAAAAGAATGGTGTCGCCAATACTCTTGAGGCAGACCCACTTCTCGCCTCAATTTACGTTGGCGAAGTCATTACGTTTGGGACCAATCTCAACCTGAAATCCCTGCAATCCCTTTTAAGGGTGCTGCAACTTTCCTGGAAAACTCTTCAAAAAATAAAAGTTTCAATGGAATACCACACACTGTCTCGTCGAGCAGCCAATTTAAAATGGCGAATAAGAATGGAACATTGATATATACCAGATTTCGCCAACTTTTCTTGTCGTAACTGATCCATGAAGTTCACGCCCGCCAAATGAGCATAACTGAGGCCGTTAAAAGTTACTCCCCGACACCCGTAATCCCAATGAAAATGCCCAACAGAAAGGTACTGTAGACATCATTTCTGGTCATGACAAATCTGTACAATGGCAGAATATGGGTTTGGCTTGGGTATAATACCAGTCGTAATTATTTGGAGTGCCAAATCACATTCGCGATCTCATGACCTCTCCGAATATAACCATATTTCACTATTTATAATTGCACTAAATTATTGATTAATTTTGCTCAACAAAGAAAGTTTTTGGAGTACCGGTAGCCTACATTCATCGAATAGCCATATTTTTGCGTTAGATCTACATGGCGTTTAGCGTGATTCCAGAAATTGCGAGCCTGATAATTTAACGCCTTTTTCGAAATTTCGACGCTACAATGTCTTTTTTTTTTTTTTTTTTTGCAAACTTTCAAATCTGAGTCTCACTTTCATTCTACCGAGGTGCTTTGCAAACGTGACAGTAAACCCATCCACATTAAAAGATCTAGTCAAGTACCAAGACTCTGATATGTTATCAGAGTCCATCAGAGTCATGCCGTGTGATCTCCCATATATCAACGAGGTAGATAAACAACGTCGGAAATATTCTCCAATATTCTTAGTCACAAACACTTACTTGCACTTCAACTGCGGCAGACAACAACATAAAATGAGAGCTGAGAAGGCGACTGCCATGTTTATCTTCTTCTCCACTCAAACATGCTGACAACAAAGGAGACTTCTGTAAAAGCGACCCCGTCAAATTATGCCCGTGGGACAAAGTTGCTTGAACAGTGTGTGGCACTGTCTTGTGGTTTGTGAGCGTCGAATATTGAAAACGAGTTGGCCTGCTCCAAATTCTATATTTAGTCCCACGGGCAAACTTGAACGGATCGCTTAAAAAAAAGGACTCGCCTGAAGCCAGCACGTTTGATTGGAGAAGATCGACATTGCAGTCGCCTTCCCAGCTCTCACTTCATTTTGTTGTCTGCCGCAGTTGAAGTGAAAGTAAGAGTTTGTGACTAAGAATGCCCCTTTTCGCGGTTACAAATTTACAACAACAACACCATGTTAAACGCACTGCATTCTGGGATCGGAGCGGTGATACTTTCACTTCCTGTGCCGCTAGATCAACACAAGAAGCCCAGTGTACGGACTGATCTGATGGTGATTTTACTAACCCTACTGGGTAAATTGTTATGAAACTCGAGAAATCAACGTAAAATAAACTAAGAAGCAGGTCAATTTTTCAGTCTTGCATATTTTGAGAGATAAATGATCTCTTTATAGCGTAGAAAAAGGGCCGTCATCACCCCCCGATTCTTGTAACCGCGAAAAGGCTTATACTGGTGGCATTCTAACCCGCAGATACCGTATGTTACGACAGTGGGGATTTGGGACGAGTGAATATAATTTTCTGGTCTGTTTCCGACGTTGTTTATCTACCTCGTTGACACATGGGAGATCACAAAGCATGACTGATAACCCCAGCTAACACACAACGTTTTCACAACGTTGTGGGAAAGTTGTGATTTGGTCAGGTCAGAATTAACGTTACCACAACGTTGCAGTAACGTAAAACACGGACGTTTCAGCCTAACGTTCCAGCAACATGCTCGGTGAACACTGTCAAAACGTTGTGTATACGTTATTTTGGTACGTTGTTTCATTACATTGTTGTGACGTTACGGGTGCACTCCAGAGATTCTTTCCGTCGGCATGGAATAGACTATGGGTCCGTTTTTCGGCCACCAGTTGTCGAAAAACCTTCAACCCAAATCACTTATATGTATATATTTTCTGAAAGAGCACGATGAAACTATTATTTTAAGATATACCACTGCTATGTTGTAGAAAATTTAAACTCGAACATTCTTCTCCATGCTTGCTTCATTTTTCCTAGAAAACCCCTTAAAAATGTCGAAAAATGGTCAAATTCGGCTCAATTTCCAGAAAAATCTGTAAGAGCGATTTTAATTCAACTTCTTACACACGTTCCCTGGTTCGGTCTCAACTTAAAAAGGCAAACAAAAGTGGGTGTCAACCTAACCGTTTTTTGTCAGATTTTCTTCCCGTAAATGAGTCCCGATTTTTAGGCACACCCAAGGGGCATAACTGAGGCAGGACAAACTTTACTCCATGATCCCGATCAGCGTGTAGACGAATCCAGCCCTCGATTTGTACGTACTCGTTTTGCATCGATGATAATGCTGAATAGGATGGCATTATAGATATAAGCTATTAAGGAGACAAGAAGAATTATGATGTAGCAGAACAAGGGCAGTCTATCGTATTATGAAATTAGAGAGGGGCCATTACTACGAAACTGTAGAGGGCAACCTTAAGGGGCAGGATGTTTTTTACGAAATTAATTATTCACATTTATCGTAATCTCAGAGTGTTTGCGAGTATGGCGGTATACAACACTTGCCAGTTATACATACTATTGTGGGAAATCCGACCGATAACTTTCCCCCTACCCCATCTTTGTTTAGATCACTTTTGCCAATTCTAGCAGGATTTTTGAGAACAAAACTCAAAATTAACCTATTTCTTCTTAATAATGTGCATCCATTCGGCAATATGAAGGCCGTGGTTGTTTTTCCGCTTTCCAATGATAGCAGAAACACGGGGAAATGCAAATAAGAGATGGAACCAAGTCAAATTATTGGTAATTTTCCACTGAATTTCCTTCCAGAAACATGGGAAATACTTCAGAAACTTGAAAAATAATTCGTAAAACCATAATAATATACATCTATTCCATCCTTTATGGACTGTAAATGGGTTCTCTTGTAAAGAAAATTTACACTGGCAAATTTATATCATTCTGATAGGACCTCGTTCTGCCATAATATCCACCGAAATCTCAGTCCAGGGGGAGATAACACCTGTATGGAATACAGTGTGCAGTAACCTCAATTGTATACTAATGGACACGCTGTGGATTATTTTAATCGAACTCCTGGTCTTCTTTCCACCTGCTTCCGAAAATAGAGCTTCAGGTATAACTAGGCAGTCAAAATTAAACAATCTGGCGTAATGATACATCTCCGCTCCGTAACGGAGTCTACATTTAGATAATGCATAGACTCCACTATTATGCCTTAAGGGTGCACTCCGGAGATTCTTTTATTCGGCATGGAATAGACTAACTGGACCGTTTTTTAAACCACCAGTTGATAATAAAACCTTCAAACCCAAATCACTTATATGTATATATTTTCTGAAAGAGCACGATGAAACTATTATTTTAAGATATACCACTGCTATGTTATAGAAAGATTTAAACTCAGAACATTCTTCTCCATGCACTTCATTTTCTAAGAAACTAGCAAAAGTATGTCGAAAAATGGTAAATTCGGCTCAATTTCAGAAAAATCTGTAAGAGCGATTTAATTAAACTTTCTTATTTACACGTTCCTGAGTTCCGGTCTCCAGCAAAAAGGCAAACAAAGTGGGTGTCAACCTAACCGTTAGTTGACAGATTTTCTTCCGTAAATGAGTCCGGATTTTGACGCAAGGGGGCATAGCGGAGCAGGAGTTGACTTTACTCCATGATCCCGATCAGCGTGTAGACGAAGCCAGCCCTCGATTTGTACGTACTCGTTTGCAGCGTTGATAATGCTGAATAGGATGGCATTATAGATATAAGCTATTAAGGAGACAAGAAGAATTATGATGTAGCAGAGCAAGGGCAGTCTATCGTATTATGAAATTAGAGAGGGGCCATTACTACGAAACTGTGGAGGCCAACCTTAAGGGGCAGGATGTTTTTTACGAAATTAATTATTCACATTTATCGTAATCTCAGAGTGTTTGCGAGTATGGCGGTATACAACACTTGCCAGTTATACATACTATTGTGGGAAATCCGACCGATAACTTTCCCCCTACCCCATCTTTGTTTTGATCACTTTTGCCAATTCTAGCAGGATTTTTGAGAACAAAACTCAAAATTAACTTATTTCTTCTTAATAATGTGCATCCATTCGGCAATATGAAGGCCGTGGTTGCTTTTCCGCTTTCCAGTGATAGCAGAAACACGGGGAAATGCAAATAAGAGATGGAACCAAGTCAAATTATTGGTATTTTTCCACTGAATTTCCTTCCAGAAACATGGGAAATATTTCAGAAACTTGAAAAATAATTCGTAAAACCATAATAATATACATCTATTCCATCCTTTATGGACTGTAAATGGGTTCTCTTGTAAAGAAAATTTACACTGGCAAATTGATATCATTTTGATATGACCTAGTTCTGCCATAATATCTACCGAAATCTCATTCCAGGGGGAGATAACTCCTGTATGGAATACAGTATGCAATAACCTCAATAGTATACTAATGGACACACTGTGGATTATTTTAATCGAACTCCTGGTCTTCTTTCCACCTGCTTCCGAAAATAGCGTTTCAGTGTAACTAGGCAGTCAAAATTAAACAATCTGGCGTAATGACACATTTCCGCTCCGTAACGGAGTCTACATTAAGATAATGCATAGACTCCACTATTATGCCTTAAAGGGTGCACTCCAGAGATTCTTTCCGTCGGCATGGAATAGACTATGGGTCCGTTTTTCGGCCACCAGTTGTCGTAAAACCTTCAACCCAAATCACTTATATGTATATATTTTCTGAAAGAGCACGATGAAACTATTATTTTAAGATATACCACTGCTATGTTATAGAAAATTTAAGCTCGAACATTCTTCTCCATGCTTGCTTCATTTTTCCTAGAAAACCCCTTAAAAATGTCGAAAAATGGTCAAATTCGGCTCAATTTCCAGAAAAATCTGTAAAAGGGATTTTAATTAAATTTCTTACACACGTTCCCTGGTCCGGTCTCAACTTAAAAAGGCAAACAAAAGTGGGTGTCAACCTAACCGTTTTTTGACAGATTTTCTTCCGTAAATGAGTCCCGATTTTTAGGCACACCCAAGGGGCATAACTGAGGCAGGACAAACTTTACTCCATGATCCCGATCAGCGTGTGGACGAAGCCAGCCCTCGATTTGTACGTACTCGTTTGCAGCGTTGATAATGCTGAATAGGATGGCATTATAGATATAAGCTATTAAGGAGACAAGAAGAATTATGATGTAGCAGAACAAGGGCAGTCTATCGTATTATGAAATTAGAGAGGGGCCATTACTACGAAACTGTGGAGGCCAACCTGAGCACATGTTTGTGCTGCCATGTTTGTTTTCCTGATTGGGAAGGGCTGAATGCAAGATAAAATTCTGATTGGTTGAAAAAAAAAAAATCAAGGGAAATAACTCCGTACAGTTAAGAAACAGTGAGAAGTGAGAGTTTCCTTTCTGCACAGCTGCAGACTCAACAGAACAAACATTATAGAATGGAAAAAATATTACATTACATGGGTTAGGCCAGTTTGATCAGCAATTTGATAAAAAGAAATAGAAATCATGTTAGTGCTTCATTCTTTCTGATCTGGATTTTATCATGACAGCTGGCTTGATACAATTATCATAAACTAAGAAATGACTCTACATGAAATGTGGTTATGTGACTATGCTGATAAAAATAAAATAAAAATCAGTAAATTATGCATTATTGCAATAGGACTCTGATTGTGGTTGCCCTGGTTGTGAAAGAGAAATTTCAGGACACAGGGGAAATTGATTTCAAAACAATAGTTTTTCTGCTTTTCTTTCTATATTATTGACAAGGAAAATAAATTCAGATGTCTATTAAATGTTTAATTTTTACACTAGTATTTGTCTAACAACAGGATATTGGGAGTTGTTATCACAGTTGACTTTGATGGTGGATACATGTCTAAGTATACTTTCAATAAGTAATTGAAATCTATTCAAATTAAATTTTTTCAAGTAATTTTTCTTTATTGTTCTTAGTTTTTGTTCCTCTCGTATCAAATGAGGTCATTCCCATTGATGTGAAGCTGAAAAAAGCTAAAGTTACAACCGTTTTTAATTTTCTTCTAGAAGCTGATCTCTGACATAGAAAAAGAGAAAAAAAATGAAGGATTTTTTTTAAATAGGCTTAAAAAAGAAAAAAATATTTGAATAAATTTCAATAATTGATTGGAAATATATGAGGGATCTACCATCAAATATCCCACAAGCCAAGCAACTGTGGTTGTTGTGTTAGGAAATCACCTAATGAATACCATGATAATTCACTTAAATGGATGGATCTGAAATGCCCCAAAATTGCTTCTGATGGCTCTCAGAACACTGTGAGGTCTTTGGCGGCTGCCCCCGGCTAAAGTGCCTAGGACTCTCTTTACCCCCATGCCCCTTTGGATTCCTGACTAGGGGTCTGTAATGACACCCCTTCAAACATACAATGTTAATTGGAGAATATAATTACAGAATCAAAGCGTCTCGGCACTGCCAGCAGAAGTCTCACACACCTGTCACCAACCTGTGTTAGTTTGAAAAGATAATACATCTAAACCAGATTGTGCAGTCAGTCATGTCAGTGAGGGAAATGCCCTGGATTCTTTCTATTCCATCCCTAACTGCCTATTGTGGTCCATTCATTCATAGCCTATTCTGATTGTGCCTGGTTCTAAAAGAAGCTGCATAATTAATTGCAAATTGACACATATCTGTGATTTGATCCACATGTCAGGTACACAAAATTTCTAGACTAAGACAATTACTGATAAAGTTAAAAAAAAAAATTTTAAAATAGTTCCAAAATCAATTTTCATATCTAACATAGTCTTTGTTGTAGTACATACTATACAGAACTTTCTTAACTGCTTTTCAATATTTTGTGTTTAATATTTATGTACTTCTGCTGGCAGTGCTAAGAACTACTGTTTTTGTTGTTGACCTAATAGTTCTCTCCCCGCTAAAGGAGGCGAGACCTAGCTTGATATCATTTAGGAAGACGAGATTGACCAGAAAATGTAGCGCACAATAAAGCATGGCAGATGAATCAATCAACCGAATGTCGCCACACATACCTTATATACTTGGGAAGGAAAACGTTATCTCAAGGTACTCCTTTCCGAGGTCTATTCTCTCACTCCTGTTCCATTTTCTCTCCCGACTCACACCGTTTAAACTTTCTACGTTGGTCGGACGCTCATGCATTAACTGGGATACGGACAAAACCCCAGTGGACAAAACCCCAACGGACAAAACACCAGCGGACAAAACCCCAACACAAAAATCCCCAAAACAGGAAAAGTGGAAAAAACCCCAGGCAAACCACCACTTCATTTTTTTTAAATTTGTGTTTACTTCTAAATATGCTTTTAATTCTGAGTATTTTTTTTCCATTAATCCCCAGTAATAATCATTTTTTCCCCTAATCTCCACTAATCTACTCAGTAGAGGATTAGCGAACTGCTCTATCTTTGATGACTAATTATACTAGTTTATACTAGTACATTCTACAATAGGATTAAATAGATTTAAAACGTTAAAGTAAGGATTATTATTTACTATTGATGTGTCATTAAAACAAATTAAAATAAAACATTTTATAAAACAATTATACGTAATAACAAAGGTGGACAAAAGTTATGCTACCTTGGTCATATGTATACCAAGGCTACCATGAGAGGCCTTGGACATAGGCCTAAGGGATACGGACAATACCCCAGTGGACAAAACACCAACGGACAAAACACCAGCGGACAAAACCCCAGTGGACAAAATCCCAACACAAAAATCCCCAGAACAGGAAAATGGACAAAACCCCAGGCAAAACACCAATTCAGTTTTTTTTTAAATTTGTGTTTACCTCTAAATATGCTTTTAATTCGGAGTATTTTTTTTTCATTAATCCCCAATGATAATAATTTTTTCTCCTAATCTCCACTAAACACAAACACAAACACATTTCCCTCATCTTGGAAGGTGGCTAAAGTAACCCCCGTCCACAAATCTGGAAAGAAAGACTTGCCTGAGAACTATAGGCCTATCTCAATATTACCTGTAGTATCAAAAATCCTAGAAAGACATGTACATGATTACCTATATGATTATCTCACCACAAACAACCTACTCCATAATGCACAATCTGGCTTCAGGAAAGGACACTCAACCCAAACAACATTAACAAATCTTACTGAACAGTGGCTTAAAGCAATCGACAATCAAGAAATAGTGGGTGCCATCTATGTTGACTTCAAAAAGGCATTTGACTTAATAAATCACAAAATTTTGCTTGACAAACTGAAATGCTATAGGCTTGACCAAGCTACACATGCCTGGATTGAATCATATTTACTTGGTCGGCAGCAGATAGTCAAACTGCAAACACAAAATTCAGCATCCAGTCAAGTTCTGGCAGGTGTACCACAGGGTTCAATATTGGGACCTTTATTGTTTATAATCTATGTAAATGATCTCTTAATTGAAAATGATGTTTCCCATTGTACCGAGTCCTCAATAGAGCTTTTTGCTGATGATGCTACAGTAACACACTCTGATAAATCTCTAGAAGTTGTACAGATGGTCCTTAATCATGACATAAATTGGCTTAATCAGTGGTGTACAACAAACCGACTGGCTGTAAATCTAATAAAAACTGTGGCAATGCTAATTGGCACCCCACAAAGACTGTGTAATACTAATTCAGAAAACTTTAAAATACTAGTTGATGGCGTCTCAATTAAAACTGTCGAACATACCAAACTTCTTGGAATACACATTGACAATACATTGACATGGAATATACATATAGAGGAAACTACCAGGAAGATATCATCTCTCATAGGAATTTTATTTAGAAACAAAGACCTGCTATCAATCAAAGCCAAATGTTTATTTTACAGCATGTATATTCAGCCACATATTGACTATGGTCTAACAATCTGGGGAAATGCCTCTGACTGCCATCTTGAAAGAATTCACAGACTCCAAAAAAGAGCTGCAAGAATTATACTTGATGCCGACTTCCTCACACCATCAAATCAACTTTTTAAGCAACTGAACTGGATGACTATTTTTGAGAGATTATTTATACAAAAGGCCATATCAATATACAAAATTCTAAATTCAGATGTGAACCCCTCATCAAACTTCTTCCAGAAAATTGCTGATACTACTGTTCGAACTCTAAGATCAACAAGTGCAGGACATCTTCACATACCTAAAAGTAGGACAGAATATTACAAAAGAAGCCTTCATTACTCAGGTCCAGTAATTTGGAACAGTTTACCCCAAAATATATGCAATGCCGAGTCTGTGAATTCTTTCAAGAGACTTGTACATAATTTTGTAAATAGTGAAACTTCATGATGTGCTCTAAATATATATATAAAACATCAGAACGTGCTAACGATCTTCGATACTGTCATTGTGGCTATCAACCATTGCTATGTATATTCATGTGTATAATAATGTACTTGTAAATAATAGCTCATTATAATATGTACTCTTGAGGGCCTCAAGGGAGAACAGTCTCTGACTGATTGTGTAACCCTCATTAAATAAAGCATTTATTATTATTATTATTATTAATCGCCTCTTAGTAGAGGATTAGCAGACTGCTCTATCTTTGATGACTAATTATTCTAGTTGAAAATAATACATTCTACAATTGGATTAAAAACTTTAAAGTAAGGATTATTATTTACTGATTCTTGATAGTCTTTCATGTCTGTCTGTTATTGTTTTTGTTTGGGTTTGAGTACTTTTCAGTGACTATGAGAGGCCTTGAACATAATATCAGGCGATATTAGATAGCCATACAGAAAGAAAAATAAATGTGAAATGTCACATTTTTGTGTGTAAATATTGACCATAACATGTAAATATCGACCTTAATTTAATAAATAAAATATAGATAAAATCTATTAAAGTTGTATGGCTAATATAATTTTTTCGTACAAAAGTTTAAATTGGGGTTTTGTCCGATTGAGGTTTTGTCCGCTGGGGTTTTGTCCACTGGGGTTTTGTCCGCTTGGGTTTTGTCCTACACCCTTGGGACATAATATCAGACTATATTGGATAGACCATGGAGCTATAAATCGAAAGGAGACACTGTTCCACAAGCCAGGACTGACTGGCCAGCGCTCACGCCCGCGGAGCTTTTGTGGTTTGAATAGCCGTCTCTTTTATGTTCAATGTACGATGCCGCTCTCTGATCCTGCGACTCCTTTCTGTTAAATTAGAAATGGCCGGAAGTGAGGTGTCATCATGCGCAGTCTCCACAAATTAAAATCACCAAGTGAAAATTATGCGCATACATGTATGTCATGTTTATTTATTTGAAATAATTTCCCTTATCACAATATTTGAGTCACGGCTGGATGTCTTATTGAGCTATGGGACTTTGAAAACAGGCTGTCATTTCTCTATCTATATTGTATTTTCTCCTTTTATGCTAACTTCCGCATTTCCAAACATGACCCAAAAATGTGAGAGTAGCGATTACTATAGGGAATCGGAAAATCTATGGTTCTTACGGGAGGCTTCTCCTGTTTGTGCAAATTTAGCGATTGAAAATATACATATTTCTCCATTTGAAATACATGGCGACTTCTGCCAAACTATGAAAATTGCACACTTTTAATGACAAAATAACCCCCTTTCCACATTTCAAATCGGGAAAAAGTTATGCTTATGTTTAAAAGATCATAAACAGATCTATATCCTCGTGTTTAGCATTTCCGGAAGGCTTTATCTCAATTTGAATAAAATGGGATTCAGTAAGCATTACTTCGGCATTTTCTCTGTATTTGATGCTTCAAAAAAGCTATTAAGTAATGACCCGGCGTCCGTTTGTGTATCCCCATGGGAGCTGATTGCTCGGTGAGTAATCCGCGAATACACAATTGGCAGTGCGATCGTTTAACGGTCGCTTTTGAGATTATAACAGGCCCATTGAATGTTATTGTTTTGCCATTAGAAGATCGCGATTGCAGGTATTTATAATCAAGAAAAAGGTATTTATAATCAAGAAAAAGATATTACTCAAGCCAGGACAAATTATTGTCAATACCACGAAAAATATATACATGCAGTGTTCCTCACGATGGGAAAAGAACACTTTTTTTATATTTAAAGCTAGACTAGCGATATTTAACATCAGTTTAATGGATAAATATTAATGAATACCCAGCACGGTATCAATAACATAGTTTCCTTAAGTCTTTGGAAACAGGAAATGTTAATTAACACATCGCTTGAGAATCTGCCCGAGTGAGATGTTATACCAAAATATTCATTATAAAAGTGGAAAAAAAGCTTCTTCTTCTCTTCTATTTATATCTCCCTCCGCTCTCTCCTTGTTATTTATTTATTTATTATTTATATATTTTAAAATATAGCGCTTGTAAACATCTTGAATGAACCATGGAGTTAAATAACTTATTTAACTCCATGAATGAACTAAGAAATTTATATGGAATGATAAACCAAATAAAGTGGCAAGACGTACAATAGTTCAGGATTACTATCGAGGTCTAGAAATGGTACACCTGGAATCAAGCCAAAAATCACTGAAGCTGTCTTGGGTCAAACGGTTGTTACAGAGCAAGGCCCAATGGACAACTTTACTGGCAGATGTTTGCGAAATCTCACCAAATTCTTTTTGGTTATATGGTCCACACTATATTAGTCAGAAATTAGGAGGAATTCAGAATAAATTTTGGAAAGATGTCTGTTCTGCCTATATAGATTTTTGCAGAAATATTAGAATAGAAAAGAGCAGTGATGTTCTTTCTCAACCATTATGGTTTAATGCAAATTTTAGGATTAATGGTGAACCTTTTATGTATAAAAATATCTTACTTAAAGGTGTGATTTTTGTGGCAGATCTTTTTGATAATTTTGGGGAACCTCTGTCCTATACCTATTTCTGTGAATTTGATGACATAGCTATACCTTATACAACCTATTATGGAATCCATCATTGTATTAAGGTTTATGTTAAATCTTTAGGGTTTAAGGTATTAAGTCGGACATATTGCCCAATATATCCATGTTTTCTGAAACCAGTAGTTCTGGTACCAGAAGGTTGTAGTTCTTATAATGCTGTGTTTAAGAAATCTGTTACATATTGTATTAAATCGGAAAAAAAAATGGGAGGTTGACCTGGGTGCTATGAAGTTCCAACAGATTACTTGGTCGAAAATTTATACTTTGGTAAACAAAGGATACAAAATTATGTTGGTTTAGGTACAGAATGCTTTTTCGTATCCTTACATGTAAAGACCTGCTTTTTAAAATGAAGGTTGTTGATAATAATCTTTGTACCTTTTGTCAAAGTACTATAAAACATCTGTTTATTGAATGTCCTACAACTGTAACATTTAGGAAGGAAGTATGTAGGTGAATAGAAACAAATTTTTGTATTTATCGAGCCACCATTCAGGGTAGAACTCCTCATGTGGAGTGTGTTAAACAGGAACTCAGAAAGTATTATCTTTGTGAAAAGGTAAATATGTGTTTACAAGATAGAAAGCAAGTTCTGGAAGAAAACTGGGAACAATGGATTGGTTTGATTGAATAACTTTATTGATCCAACATCAAGTAGTTGAAATACATATTGTGAAATGTTTGGCTGTACATGTAGTCAAAATTCAAATTACATATATTCAGATGATAAAATGTATCTAGTAATGACGGCTATATTCTGATGACTATATTGCAGAGTCCTTTTTTTTATCCCACAGTGTACCTATTATTGATCAAATATCGGGTAGTTGAATACATATATTGTGTTTGGCTCTGAACAACAGGTTCTATACATGTAGTTAAATAGCCAATCTATATCTATTCAGATGATAAGAGGTATCTAGTAAAGACAACACTTCTGATGACTATATTGCATAGTTTCTTTATCCCACAGTGTACCAATTAATTATTGACTAAATATTGAGTAGTTGAACATAGATATTGTGAAAGGTTTGGCTCTGTGTCAAATAGCCAATCTATATACATTCAGATGATGTATCCAGTAAAGACAATTCTTCTGATGACTATATTGCATAGTGTTTCAATCCCACAGTGTACCAATTAATTAATTGAGATCAATGTTTGCTCTGTATATATTTATTATTGCTACATGGACAAATAAAAAAAAAAAAAAAAAAAAAAATTACTGTGAAATTAAAATAAAACATTGAATTGATGGGCTGCGAAACCCGTATGGAAAGGGGCCCTTAAACTACAATATTAATCAAAATTCAATCCATCTTACAGATATACAACTCTTGGAATATGAATTACTTATCTGATATCGGTAGGCTTTAGAATATAATTTGATAAAATATAATAAGTAATTCAAGTGATCTAAGTCTCTTCAAAACTTCAAAAACTTTTTTTACACAAACTACGCCTGATGGTGATCAACGCAACGGGAGGTTAATTGGCAATAGCCACTTCGAATACACAACGCTTAATAGGTCGACAGCAAGTCCATGGCACGCATGCGCGTGAAATCGACTGCTACCGAATCAACGGCGGACATGGCCGAGCCAGCTATAATCTCTCAGGTTAATCCGCTATACCCTGCTGTCGGCATCGTACATTGAACACTTTTATCACCCCAATCTGTGTCTCCTTCCGATTTATAGCTCCATGGATAGACTTACTAGATTTAGATAGATTACTAGGCAGAAAGAAAACTGTGTGTAAATATTGACCATAACATGTAAATATTAACCTTAATTTAATAAAAAATATGAATAAAATCTCTTAATGTTATTTTATGGCTAATATAATTTTTTCATACAAAAGTTAAAATTGGGGGTTTTGTCCGATTGGAGTTTTGTCTGCTGGGGTTTTGTCCACTGGGGTGGGTTTTGTCCACTGGGGTTTTGTCCGCTGGGGTTTTGTCCTACACCCGCATTAACTAACCGGAAGATTGCGATGGTGACATCATCACGGTTTTATCCAAACACGTCTCTATCAGTGCAAACGATCTGAACCCTATCATTGTACAGACGGTAGAGATTGTTGGCACTAGTAGAGACGTGTTTGAATAAGGCCATGATGATGTCACCATCGCCATTGTCCGTTTAGTTAACGCATGCATGTCTGACCAACTTAGAAAGTTTAAATGGTGAGAGTCGAGGAGAAAATGGAACAGGTGCGAGATTTAAGGTGGTAACCAGTTTTCAGGTTGCCTGGAGGTTGCCATATGAAAACTAGTGGTAACCTATTTTCAGGTCCCCATAATTTTGACTAATAATATGACTTTAGGTTAATAATTATGCAATAGGTTCCCACAGGTTACCAGTGTAGAATTCATGGTAACCTGTTGAGAGGTTACCATCAGCACTCTTCAACTTGAGACCTGGAAAAGGCCCCAGAAAGGAGATAATCGTGGTTGTAAGTATAACGTTTTCCTTCCCAAGTATATAAGGTACCAGTATCATGTGTGGCAATATTTGGTTGATTGATTCGTCTACCATGCTTTATTGTGCGCTACATTTTCTGGTCAATCTCGTCGTCCTAAATGATATCCAGCTAGGTCTCTCCTCCTTTAGCGGAAGAGAACTACTAGGTCTATTGTTTTTGTAATTATTCTCTCCAATTTACATTTTTGTCCAACGAGGTGTCATATTCAGGGCTCGAATTGGCGGCCTGCAAATTGCAATTTGCAGGCCAAATTTGAGGTGTTGCAGGCCATGTGAAAATTCGCCTGCAAAAAAAAAAAAAAAAATTGCAGGTCATAATTTCTGTGGCAGAAATTGTTATTATCTTCTGTTCAGTGGATATTCTGGAGATCATTTTCGTCGACGGCATGTCCAAAAGGTAGAAAACTTTTCATCTTTTTCAACACAAAATACATCGTCGTGGTCGAGTTCAGATCGATGGCAAAAGTAAATATGTTCAGGGGAGTCTGCTCGCGCATTACTTGGAAATAGAGAACTGTTGTCTCTCTTTACTGTCCTTACGCATGCGTGCGCCGCTGTTCTAGGAATCCTATTTCCGTTCGTTTGTTGCCGAGAGACTGGCCAAAATGAACTGACAGATTAATTTGCCGGGCTGCCAAATAATGAAATAAATTGTGTGATGGCAAAAGTATCAACTGTACGATCGTGGGGGTTTAACGACTGGCTCAAACCAGACACGGCTTACTCCAACTATAACGTATTATTTCATTAATTATTTCACGCGAGTTCGGTGTTTATTATTAAAAAAGACACTTATTTATGTGAAGATCGCCTACAAATGTAAAACAGAGCGTCATTTATTCAGAAAAGTTTGTTGAAACGCGTAAAAACGCACCTTGTTGACAAGCTCCTCCAACGAAAACCCGGAAGGCAATCTCAACGTTAAAGATGTCAAATTGAAGGGCAACAACTCTGCTTTCACTCTTCACAGCCTTTCTCGTGTCAGGTGGTAAAAATGTGTCGATTTTATTGGGTAAAATGGTCATGTGTTTCGAATCTTTCCATTCAACCTCAATAAACCCGCGAAAATGATGATCACCTGACGTAATGCGACTTGCTGATTGGTCAAACTGTGACAACTGCTCATTACCATAAAATATTCACGAGTTACGCATGCGCCCTGGCCGATCTCGACGGAGTCTGAATGGCGCTGGGTTTCGCTGCGGGAAGCCACACTTCGCGTAAAGGAAAGGATTTTTACCGATTTACTTGGAATATTCAATAAATATTCAATGATCGTTATGCTACGAGTAACCAGGAATCATAGTATTAGCCAGCAATGCGTCTCCCCGTCTTTGAGACGGGAAGTTTGTAAATGTGACATTGAGACGGGTATTGTCTAATTGAGACGGGTGGTACGTTTTTGTAAACATAAATCATTATAATTGAGACGGGTTGGATTGAAAGATGTAATCTGTGTTTCAAAGAGGCAATCAAATGTTATCAGGTAAAAAAAGTATCCGGTTAATTCAGATTCTTCGTCGTACAAAACAGCGTTGTTGTTGTTGTTGTCCCGCGCATTCAGCGACGTCAGGTGTTTCCCCGTTTGGGAATTCCCTGGCTTGAACTCCAAATCGAGGCTTACCAGAACGGCATGTAAATCCTGGAGCATCGGCTCCAAAGAAGATACGCGTAGAAGTGAAAAAATTCTCCCCGGGGTGAATTAAAAGATTCCCTTGGTTGAAGTACGAGGCCGACAATACCATGTCATGTCGGATTTGTACTGAGGCGAATGGCTCTGGAATCTGGACAGACGGAACAAGGAATTTCAGGTATTTCGCTCTATCATTTGACAGGGCAGTCGGCACATTTTGACAACAACAACATGTCATGTCACCATATTAAGCGTTCGCAAGTGCTCCGTTTTGTAGTTGTTGAAACAAGATTAATGCCACTCCAGGAAAATTTCATATTTCTCAAAATGAACATATCGCCGCAAGTATCTTCATGCAACAAATATTAATGAAGAATCAGATATGATTTGCTCTGGACCAAAATTTGAAAATGATAAATTTGAAAAATATAAATAAAATGTTGAACAGAAATATTTTTGACCATCATTAAACACTGTTGGTAAAAACATTTTATTAATAAATATAATTCTGAATTTAAAACGGCCTGCAATACATTTTTTGTTTTGTTTTTTTTTATTATATTATCTCTTCTATCAGCAACATTATTCACACACAAACCCTATGAAAATTGATGAAAACACCAATCTGAAATTTTTGCATTGGAAAAACTGGGAAATTGTCCTGAAAAAAATGAATTTCAATAGCCCGTTCAATTCAATTTTGAGTGGCGGAAATGCCCCAGAATCCATTTCCAGCCATCTGGAACCCCAGAGCTTCCGGGGCCTAGGACGCCCCTGGACCCCGGCCTGAAGTGCTAGGATGGTAAATTGGGATGAGATTCCCTGTTTTCAAATTCTAGCTAAACCCCTGCCAGGAATACATACTGTGACATCTATAAGAATTTAGACGAGTTATTAAGTGGAGATGAAGCAAAACAGACCGTCCATCGGTAGTACTCTGAACGTGATAGAATTCTAACGTGAGTTTTACGGTACACAATTTTTCCGAATTACGATTCCTAAATATTTTTAAAGCTGTAAAATGACAAATATGTTCTGAATGTATGTTCAGGGTTTTAAAATGATGTATCGTGCATCAAATACTATCCATTATTTCAATTTATTTATCAATTCCCGTGACCAGACAGTCGCCGTTTTTTGAGCCCCATTTTGAACAGTTCAACTCTGCTTGACAGCATGGCACTCACACGTCGACCAGCGTATAAGAGGCCGACAGGACTAGGGTTAAAGGAGTACTTACCTTATTTTTGAGTGTGACTATATTTATCAGCATTCGTATTTCAAACCTTATTGTATAAAACTCATGTTGATAGAATGCGAAATAAATGAAATATTGATTATTTGTTGCTCGCAACGGCGTGCACTGGGCGCCGCCATTGCACCACTGCGTGACGTTTTTAGATGAGCGGAAGTGAGTTTATACTCATCTAAAAACGTCACAACGTCATGGAGATTTAAGGTTGATCGTGCTGGTCATGCCGATAATTCGAAGGAGAAGGAACCCAGTAAATTCAATGACGTTCTAGTTGATTTTAGTAGTTCAAGTTCAAGGGGAATACATTTTTCAGTTGGCAAAGATAACCTGAACCAATTTCCTTTTAGGATTTCCCCCCGTGGGATTTGCCGCGCCAGTTTATTCCTCGAATTAAAACTCGAACCCAGAGTAATTGAAATGCCGTAGTTGGAACGTCCATGGGTCAAGCGTTAGCCGTGACGTTGTCCTGAATGCTGACGTCATCAGTCACGTCATTCCACAGGCAATATGGCGGCGCCCACGTCGATCTCAAAGAGGAAACATGGCTTCACAAATTGTAATTAAAATAATAGGTTATCGCCCTTAACGAAAGTAAAATAGTTGGTTATATTTCTGTAAGAGTCTAACCTTTGTAATAGGAACCTATATAAAATAAGTTAAGTACTCCTTTAAGTGTAAAGTCCGTTATTGAGCTGTGGTCCATCAAAGAATTTCGAAAATCTTATTAAAAAAATGCAGGTCAAATTTTGCAATTGCAGGTCATCTTGGATTTGACCTGCAAATTTTTTGGAAGGGTTTTTTTTTTGCAGGTCATCTCTCATGCTCTAAAGCGAGCCCTGATATTCACATTCAGCAAGGTTTGGGGAACATTTTGGTTTTGAATATTGGCCACCAACTGTATTTCCTATTTAGTAATCAGATCAATTGTGATTCTATGAAAAAAGGTAGTTGAACATATATCACCCTTTAAATGATGAACATGCATTTTGCTGAGAAGCAACAGGAACTTCATAATGTGATCATGGAAAAGATAAATTGTCTCTGAAAATATCGACGAAAACATCTCGGATATATTATCTGGGACAGACAGTAGTTTTTATTCTCTTAGACGGAGGTATCCCAGCAGCCTTTGCGGCGCTCCGTGACAACTGTGGCGTGGGCTAAAGCAAGGCCTAGCGACGTATTCACTTAGCCCAGGCAGACCGCGCTTCTCGCCGTTAAATCGTATTTCCTCGACGTTTGCGGCTGGTAATCGTTTGGAATCGAAAAGATATTGTTAATAAGGTAACATTTAACAGCTGAAAGGATCAATTGTGTGGTAAAGACTCCAGGAAAGAGTAATAAACAGCCCTAAATAACCCTCAACAGTGAGCTATAGGGCGCTAACCCAGCCGTTAAAATCCTGGGGTTAACACAGCGGCAACACCGTTATTGTCGGCATATAGCACGGATAATCTGTTTTAATTTCCCCCCATAAAGCTGTTAATTATCCATATTCAATGATTGACTTATTAAATGATTGACTTATTGATCATGAAGTGGTAAATAACGCAGATATATACTTGTAGCAAAATTCCTTCACCGTTATGGATAGTCTGTGTTCTTCTGCTTTTATAAAGCTGTTAATTATCCAGATTTAATGATTGACTTAATGATCAGGAAATGGTAAATAACGCAGATATATACTTGTTTAGCAAAATTCCTTCGGTTATATATAAACTGAGTTTTCATGACAATCTCAGACCATATTTACAACTAGCACGATGCGTTACGAATATTCAGATAATCTGCCAGGTGAGGCAAAGACAAGATATCAGTCAAAACTCTCGCTTAGTCGGTTTGGATAAATGCCCTTACAAGTTTGACTGTTTATACAGAAAATTTACCATACGGTTATAAGCCACGGATACATACTCCTCCATGCTGATGTTAATCATTTAATAAGTCAATCATTGAATATGGATAATTAACAGCTTTATGGGGGGAAATTAAAACAGATTATCCGTGCTATATGCCGACAATGACGGTGTTGCC